>WAAF01008202.1:0-12049 GCA_013400475.1 Tricholaema leucomelas
TACAGCCCAACTGAAATGAGGAGCACCATCTTAAAACCAGAGGGTTTTTCTTCCCCCTAGAAGTTGGTATTTTCTCACTCTGAGTGAGCATGGGTAGCAGCTGCAGGCTGCCACACATCCCCACTACTCCCCACCTCACCTCCTCACTTAATTGGCCGTAACAGCAGCTATTTTGTGTCTGGAATAAATGAGGTGTCACTTTTCTGGGACGGTGCTGTGGCAGTGGCTGTGTGCTCACCCTGCTTCAGCATCAGACAGAAAATTAACAGCTCTGAAAGGACTATGGGAAACAAGGCTGAAAAAGGAATCGAATTTACCTGGTACCTTCATGGTCAAGCACTGGAAGAGGATGCTCAGGGAGGTAGTGGAGTCACCATCTCTGCAGAAGTTCAAGAACTGTGTGGACCTGGCACTTCAAGTTGTGGTTTAATGGCCATGGTGATGTTGGGTTGAAGGTTGGACTCAATGATCCTAGAGGACTTTTTCAAGTGGAACAATTCTATGATTCCAGTGTCATCTTGTCCAACACTCATGCAGAAAGCAGGGACACCTACAACAAAATCCTGTTGCTCAGGAGCTGAGGTTCCCCCTCAGTCTTCTACTCTCCAAGCTAAAGAGTCCCTGCTCCCTCAGTCTCTCCTTGTAAGGAATATGTTCCATTCTATCATTTTTGTGGCTCTGCGCTGAACTTGTTCAAGCAGATCCCTAAGGTCCTTCTAGAACTGAGGAGCCCAGTACTGGACACAATATGCCAGATGTGGCCTCACCAGGGCAGACTAGAGAGGCAGGAGAATCTCTCTCATTTACTAAACACTGCCTTTCTTATACACCCCAGAATGGCATTGGCCTTCTTGGCTACCAGAGCACATTGCTGGCTTCTGGTCAAGCTTCCACCCACTAGGACCCCCAGGTCCTTTCCCCCTTCACTGCTCTCCAGCAGGTCAGTCAGTCCTCACCCTATACTGATCCCTGGGGTTGTTCTTTCTCAGGTGCCATACTCTACACTTGTCTTTATTCTATGGGATTGTTCTTCTTTCCATCCCAGCTGGTTGATTTCATTTCCCACCCTATCAGTCTTTCTTCTTTCTTCCACTGGGGAATGCAGAGGGGTCCATGGAGAGCATCCAGCACTCATCTGGTGGCCAACCTCTGACTTGTGGCAGTGGCAAAGGAGACGCTGCCTTACAGTGTGTCTCCCAGGGCACTGGCACATTCCCTAGGGGCAGTGGAATCATGTTGGGAGACCAAAACTCAGAAGACCACCACAAGGGCTGCTGGTCTGCACGTGGGCAAAGCAGACCTAAGTCACACCGCTCTGAGCAGTTTCTTGGCTGAAGCTCCTGCTCTCTCTACAAAAGTAGCTTTAATGGCAAGTCTACAAAGACCTTGCTCATTAACCAGAGTTATTATTTCCTGAGTTCTGTTTAATCACCCTTTTAAAGCCTCTGTTTGCTAATTGAATGCTTCCCCTTTTATCGGGAGATAAAAGGAACGAGGAGTTGTTGGAAATGGTTGATTATACAAATGTCTAACTATGCTGGGGTGATTAATGAGTCTAGTAGAGGAGAAGTTTTTATCTCCCCTAAACCAATCAGCTGCTGTTATTTCTGGTTTTTGGGGACTTCACAGAATCACAGCATGGTGGCAGGTGGAAGAGAACTCTGGAGATCATCCAGCCCAACCTCCCTGATAAAGCAGAGGCACCCACAGCAGCTTGGCCAGAATCACAACTGCCAGGTAGGTCTGGAATCTCTCTAGAGAAGGAGACTCCACAACCTTTCCGGGCAGTCTGCTCCAGGGCTTCAGCACCCTCACAACGAACAAGTTGGGACGCGTTTAAGGCCAGGCTGGATGAGGCCTTGAGCAAGCTGCTCTAGTGGGAGGTGTCCCTGCCTATGGCAGGGGGTTGGAGCTGGATGATCCTTGAGGTCCCTTCCAACCTAAGCCATTCTATGATTCTATGATTAATGGCCATGCTGGTCTCAGGTTGACAGCTTGACTGGATGATTTGTAGAATCACAGAGGGTTTAGGTTGGGAGAGACCTTTAAGATCACCTAGTTCCAAACACCCTGCCATGGGCAGGGACAACTTCCACTAGACCAGATTGCTCAAGGCCTCATCCAACCTGACCTTGAATACAACCAAGGAGGGGCCATCCACAACCTCCCTGGGCAGCCTGTTCCAGTGTCTCACCTCCCTCATGGTAAACAATGATCTTAGAATAGAATAGAATCAACCAGGTTGGAAGAGACCTCCAAGCTCAGCCAGGCCAACCTAGCACCCAGCCCTAGCCAGTCAACCAGACCATGGCACTAAGTGCCTCAGCCAGGCTTTTCTTGAACGCCTCCAGGCACGGTGACTCCACCACCTCCCTGGGCAGCCCATTCCAATGCCAATCACTTAGAGATCTTGTCCAAGACAAACAGTTCTCTGATTCTTTAAACCACATTACTGCTTTAACTAGAAAGGATGCTCCAGATCTCAGACGCTGGAGCCAACCCAACCAAGGGACATCCGAAGATTATTAGTGGTGGAGAAGGCTTTGTGAGGACCTGGCTCTGCTAAATAACCTGCAGTTTGTGAACAAAAATATGCCTTTTTCTATCCCCCAAGCATAAATGATCAGTTAGAACAACAAATTGCGGCCAGAGAGAGGAGAACACAGCCATGTAATGAGCTCAAGTGTAAACACAGAGAGCTTCTGAAGAAGATAAATGTGAAGTGAGTGAAGGAAAACTGGCTTAAACACAAGGGAGTGCAGATAATGGAGTCCAGGAATTAAAGTGCAAAAGCAGGAGATGGAGTTGAGAAGGACATCCATGGAGCAGCATACCAAAGGATCAGGAAAGTCAAGTCAAGGATAATCTCATCCCAGCAGGATTTGTGCAGAGTGCTGCTGCAAGCACTCTGCTCCAGCCTGTGCGTGCCTCAGACTGTGGTTTTGGCTTCTTGATAAGTGCTGCCACAACTTTCCTGCCTGGCAGTGGCTTTCAGGTGAGCTGTGGAACATCAGCAACTTCTGATGGACTGTGATGGACCAGCCTGACATGTTTCACAGAACATTTTGATTGGAAAGGAGCTTTAAGATCATCAAGTCCAACCATTGACCCAGCACTGCCAGGTCACCACCAAACCATGTCCCTCAGCACCACATCTCCAGGGCTTTAAATCCCTCCAGGGATTGGTACTCCACCACTGCCCTGGGTGGCCTCTTCCTTGGCAATCCTTTTTGGGAAGAGTTCCTCGTGTCCAATCTAAACCTCCCCTGGGGCAACTTGAGGCCAGTTCCTCTTGTTCTATCACTTGTTCCTTAGGAGAAGAGTACAAGCTCCAAGCTCCTTCCAGGGAGTGGTAGAGAGCCAGAAGGTCTCCCTTCAGGCTCCTTTTCTCCACAATCAACATCCCCAGTTCCCTCAGCTGCTCCTCACAGGACCTGTTCTCCCTCTCCTTCAAGAGTGCCTTTCACATTCTACGATTAGCTGACTTTCTGTGACTGGATGGAAGGGAAGAGCATCTCATTTAAATAAAACCCTGAACTGCTGGGCAGAGACAGGGATGAGGTCTGAAGTTCTACTCTGCATTTTCTTATTACAAGCATCGTGCCAGAGGAAGAGAAAAGAACGAGAGCTCCTGCATGTCTCATATCTGGCTACTCTTAACAGCTCACAAGACAGCCACGAAGATTGCTTCAGAAATTATTCTTGCTGTGGAGCATCAACTCAAGTTGGCTCAGGTTGTTATTTACTTGTTTTTTAATTTGGAGTGATGTCACTCTAGTCATATATAAAGGTGAAATACGTCTCATATATTCACTTGGAGTAAAGTAGGTGTCAGAGCTGACCTATAAACCCAACACGTGGATTGGGTAATCACCATGACTCAGAGGAGCAGCCAGAACCATCTCATCCAGTCCATACATCTAACACAGCAGTCAGAAGAAAGGTTTGTTTATAGAAACAGAAATAAAACCCATGTGCAAACCCATCTGCTCCTCTCATTACTGTCAGAAGGAAGTGAGTTACTACCAGCCGCCCAACCAACCGCTTCACCGTGGGCTTGCATCAGTGGGATTGAAATTATCAACAGCATCAACATGACTGCGTTCCCCAGCTCCACAGAGAAGGATGTGGAAGTGCTGGAGGACAAGGTCACCATGAGCCAGCAGTGTGGTCTCATGGACATGAAGGAAAATGGCCTCCTGGGCTGTGTGAAGAAGAGCGTGGCCAACAGATCAAGGGAGATTCTCTTCCTCCTCTACTCTGCCCTGGTGAGGCCACAGATGGGGTTCACTTCTGCGCTCACCAGTTGAGAAGAGACAGGGAAGAGAACTAGTGGAGAAAGTCCAGTGGAGGCTGGGAAAATGCTGAGGGTCCTAGAGCATCTCTGTGAGAAGGAAAGGCTGAGAGCCCTGGGGCTGTTGAGCATGGAGAAGAACAGCCTGAAAGGGGATCAATGCTCAGCTAGAGCTAAAAGACCTGTGGAGGGCAAGAGGATGGGGCCAGACTCTGGTCAGTGGTGCTCAACAACCAGACAAGGGGCAATGGGTACAAGCTGGAACCCAGGAGGTTCCACCTGAAGAGGAGGAGCAACTTGTTTGGTGTGAGGGTGCTGGAACCCTAGAGCAGGCTGCCCAGAGAGGCTGTGGAGTCTCTTTCTCTGGAGAGATTCCAAACTCACCTGTCCATTGTGATCCTGGGCAAGCTGCTGTGTGGGTGGCCCTGGTTTATCAGTGGGGTTGGACTTTGACAGTCTCCAGAGGTCTCTTCCAACACCACCGAGCTGGGATTCTGTGATACTCTATTTTTCCTGCTTTGAAGAGGAAAGCTTCTTCCTGGCACCAGAAGGAAGCTGTGCTTCTGCTTGGAACAAGCACTGCATGAAAAACAACAAAACACTGCACTTTAAAGAGCATTTTTAATCAAGACCTTCTGGATCTGAGAGGCTGTGTTTATAGGCAGGGCAGCCTGGCACTTTCAATGCCTCTGCTTTGTTTGTATGCAAAATAATCTTGCAGAAGATGTGGGTTTACTTTTTTCTTGCCCCCTCTAAAAGCATAAATTATTGACTTAATAATTCAAACATAGGCAACTGGAGGCTGATACACCTGGCCCTGCCCAGATCTTCTCACAAGCAGCAACAGCATGGTTTGGGTTTTGTTTGGTTTGGGTTTTTACCCCAACAACAGATGCTTCAGAGAGGCTTCAGTATCCCAAAGTGGGGTTGCTTTTTGGAATGAATACCGTGGTTGGGATGGAGCAAGAGGAAATGACCTCAAGCTGCACCAGGGAAGGTTTAGGTTGGATGTGAGGAACAATTTCTTCCCTGAAAGGGTTGTCAAGGCCTGGCTCAGGCTGCCCAGGGCAGCGGTAGAAACCCCCATCCCTAGAGGGGTTTCAAGTCTGTGGAGATGTGGCGCTGAGGGACATGGTCTAGCAATGACCTGGCAGTGCTGGGCTAATGATTGGACTTAAAGGTCTGTTCCAAGCAAACCAATCCCATGATTCTATGATTCAAGCCATGCTGATGAGCTGGGTTTGGTGGCACACGGTGCAGTGCTGCTTCTCTCCACTTTGCTGCCTTTTAATGCTTGCAATCCTAAGGGAGATGAAAGAACTTTAATTCACTCAGATTTTGAAAGTGACCTAAGGTGGAATTCAGGCCTTAACTAAAATGTCTTATTTACAGATCACTAGAGAGTTCTGTCTTCTCTTCCCTTTCCTGATAGCTTCTAGAGGGAGGATCTGTTTGATTTCAGTTCTGGTCCTGCCCATCCCTAGGAATCAGCCCAGAGTGGGATGCCAACATGCACATGGTGGCTAAAACCAGTGAGAGATGCTGATGCTGATAGGCAACAGTCAGGAGGAAGGCATCACTGTTCATTACACCAATTCTTACACTCTGCTGAGGACCTCTGTTATCCAGGAACGTGACCTTGGCTCCTTCTGAAGGTACTTATTGCTCAGAGAATGTTCAGACACTCTCCCTGGGGCTCTCCAGCAGGGATGATTTCTATGAAGAGGAGGATCTTCAGCCTTAGTTGTGCCCCACTGTAGTCACAACTGAGGTCTTCTCCAGGTGAATGTGGAGATTTATGCTGCTTGTTCTCCAAAGCCAGGTTTGTAAGAGATAAGACAACTTTTCCCTCTCTGCTTTGCTGACCTCTTTAAGCATTCTGCAGCTGTTCTCTGTTAGGAGGAAGTTTTGCCACAAGAGAGATGCCAGGGGAAAGTAAAGCAAAAAACCCATCAGGTTGCTTCTGTGCTGGGGACAGCAATACAAACCATGCAGAACACCAAGAGTAAGCTGCAGTGTGTTGAGAAGGAACATCCTAGTGCTGGTTTCTTTATCCCAGCACCAGCAACTGCTGTTCCCATCAGTTATCTCAAAGGCAGGTTCTGCTGAGAAAGGATGGTGTCACTCCTCTTGCCCTTGGCATGAGTCTGCAAGCTCTCCAAAGAAAGAAACTCCACAACCTCTCTGGACAGCATGCTCCAGGGCTCCAGCAACCTCACACCAAAGATGTTTCTTCTGCTGTTCAGATGGATCCCCTCTCAGGCTGCTCTTCTGCAGGCTAAACAGCCCCAGGTCTCTTATCCTTTCCTCCTCACAGCGATGCTCCAGTCCACTATAAAATACCTTTTGCACTTGCTCACCTAAAACCTGATGATTGAAGATAGCAATGTAATGACTGCAGGTTGACTTTCAGACCACTCTTCCCTGAAGCTGCAGCCTTAAGTGGGGCACAACTCCTGACAAAGAGGTTTACATTTGATAAACTCAAAAATGGCATTTAAAAGACTGCTTTATAGAAATAAAGATAAAAAAAAAAGCCATCAGTTTTGGTTGGTGAATCCTAAAGTGGTTTGATTCACAGAAAGTCAGGTTGGAAGGGACCCCAGGGATCACCTGCTCCAACGTTGATTTGAAGTCAGCCATGGGTAAAGAAAATCAGACTCCAACAGGTGAATGGGGACCAGCACTCAAAGCACAGCAAATCCTACGTAGGGAGAACTTCCCAACTCTTGAAGAGAATCCAACTGCTCGATTCAGTTCAAAAGCTGCCTGGAATTTGCATCTCAAGGGAGAACAAGAACTTACAAGGACAGAAGCTCACAAAAAAAGGGGCATTGTTTCAGAGCCTGCAAACAACAACCAAAAAAAGGCTGACTTGGCACAGCAAGCTGTGCCTTTACTGACAGCAGAAGTCAACTCAAAATACATTAGCTGCAGGAGATTTTGGTGAGATGTAACTTGGAAGTTGTTTCCAGAGGTAAATACTTACAAATTATTCAGTTAGATCAGCAGAGGGAGAAGGAGGGGATGGGCTGTGCATTTCAGTGAAGATCAAGGGACAAGAACAGTTATCAAAACTGAAATTGAACTCAAAGAGGGATGTTCAGACTGAAGAGAAGGGAGAAATCTTTGGTACTGGGAGTGGTGAGAGCCTGGCCCATTGTTCCATCCCTGGAACCACTGCAGATCTTAACAGAAATGTTGAAGTGCTGGAAGGTGTCCAGAGAAGGGCAACANCAATAAGAGGAAGAAAGATTTTGCTATGTGTTAAAGTACCATGAAATGAAGTGCATCCAGCAGTTTCTTTCCCACCCAAAACCACTCCCAAAGCACATCAGGCATGAGAAGAGCAGAAGACAAAGCAAGAAGAGCATCTGACAGCCCCACAACTTCAGCTGAGCACTGCTTTTGTAGGCAATATGTAGTCAAATAGCCCATGTGATGCATTAGGGCTTCAGAAGAGCTTTCAAGAATCACAGACTTCTTTGGGTTTGAAAAGACCTCTAAGATCACTGAGTCCAACCTTCAACCAACACCACCATGGCCACTAAGCCATGTCCCAGAAAGCCACATCCACACATCCCTTTAACATCTGCAGGGATGGTGACTCCACCACCTCCTCGGTTCCAATGTCTGGGCACTCTTGCAGCAAAGAAATTGTTCCTGTTCTCTAATCTAAAGCTCCCCTAACTGCAATTTCAAGCCATGGGAGTAGTCACTTGAGAAGAAGCTGTTGGGTGTTAGTGTGTGAGTGGTGGGAAGGGTTGAGGAGAACCTTTACAGGACAGAAACATCAGGATGAGCAGCAGGAGAAACCAGAAGGCTGCACAGCATTGGGGTCAAGGTTTTGCATGATGTTCTAAAGAACCTGGCACTGATTTAGAAGGCTGGGTAGAAGCTGATAAGTGGCAGGTAGGATGAAGAGCAATGGGAACATAGAACTGCTTGAGAGAGTCCAGTGCAGAGCCACAAAGATGATTAAGAGAATGGAACATCTCTGTTACAAGGAGAGCCTGAGGGAGCTGGGGCTGTGATGCTCAGAGAAGAGGAGATGAGAGGTGACCTCATCAATGCTTATCAATATACAGAGGGTGAGTGCCAGGAGGCTCTGCTGGGTGATGCCCAAAGCAGGACAAGGGGCAATGGGTGGAAGCTGAGGCACAGGAAGTTCCATGGAAATGTGAGGAAGAATTGTTTCCCTGTGAGTGTGACAGAGCACTGGAGCAGGCTGCCCGGGGTGGGTTGTGGAGTCTTCCTCTCTGGAGATATTCAAAACTGGCCTGGAAGTGTTCCTCTGTGATCTGCTATAGGAGATCCTGCTCTGGCAGGGGGGTTGGGCTGGATGAGCTTTCAAAGTCCCTTCCAGCCCCTGATATTCTGTGATTCTATACCAAAGTAGAGTCAGACCTCATGGCAAAGCCCTAAAAACCAGCCATGAGGAGTGGTGACATCCCCAGAACTGAGCAAATCCTTCATGCACTTTCTCTCCAACAAGAGACATTGAGTGCAGTCAAACTGAGCATCCTTCCTGCTTCCTTCCCCCAAGGTCAAGGAGCAGCCAGGGTTAGAAAGGACTCTGGAGATCCTCCAGTCCACCCTCAATGCCAAGGGAGCATCACCTAGGGAAGGTCACACAGGAACACATCCAGGTGGCTTTGGAATGCCTCCAGAGGTGAAGGGTTGAGGAGAACCTTTACAGGACAGAAACATCAGGATGAGCAGCAGGAGAAACCAGAAGGCTGCACAGCATTGGGGTCAAGGCTTTGCATGATGTCCACCACTGCTGATGTTCTAAAGAACCTGGCACTGATTTAGGAGGCTGGGTAGAAGCTGATACGTGGCAGGTAGGAGGAAGAGCAATGGGAAATGTTTAACAATAAGAAGTGTGAGATCAGGCACCTAGGGCTTAATTTGTGCTAAACCAAAGGCGATCAGCAAGCAGAAACATGAAAGATTTACATTTCCCTCAGACCTCTGAGGTAGCTGCATCTAATTATCCTGTCTGCTGTGATGTCTGAGAAAGCCTCCTCAAATAGGAACCGTGGTGTGTAAAATGAAAAGCCAAGAGACAACTACAAGAAAGTGTCTAAGCCCAGAGGCTGGAAGGAACCTGCCTTGCCCAAGGTGACTGATGGCAGTGGGACACCTTCTTCCAAAACCTCACCAGTAAAGGAGGGAAAGGACAACTGTTTGTTTCCTGTGGTTGTATCTGAACTGGAAATGAGATGGAATTAAATCTTGCCATCAAGAAAAGATTAAAATTCTAGAAGGCTTCAAGCACCTTGAGAGCAGTAAAGAGCTGAGAAGTCAAGATGAGGGGTGTAGAGCACAGGTCTGGTGAGGAGCAACTGAGGGAACCAGGGTTCTTCAGCCTAGAGGAGGCTGAGGGGGGACCTCATTGCACTCTACAATTCCCTGAAAGGAGATGGGGCCCAGGTGGGGGTTGGTCTCTTCTCCCAGGGAACAAGTGAATGGATGAGAGGAAATGGCCTCAGGTTGCCCCACAGGAGACTGAGGCTGGACATGAGGAACAATTTCTTCCCCAAAGACTTGTTGAGCCCTGGAACAGGCTGCTAAGCCCAGAGAAAAGCAGCCTTGAGAGGGGATCTCCTCAATGCTCAGTAAGGGCTAGAGGACCTGTGTGCAGCAAGAGGATGGGGCTAGACTGTTGTCAGTGGGTGCCAAGGGAGCATCACCTAGGGAAGGTCACACAGGAACACATCCAGGTGGCTTTGGAATGCCTCCAGAGCTAAAGACTCCAGACACAGTCTCAAGTTGTGCCAAGGGAAGTATAGGCTGGATGTTAGGAGGAAGTTCTTGCCAGAGAGAGTGATTGGCATTGGAATGGGCTGCCCAGGGAGGTGGTGGAGTCACTGTCCCTGGGGGTGTCCAAGCAAAGCCTGGATGAGGCACTTAGTGCCATGGTCTAGTTGATTGGATAGGGCTGGGTGCTAGGTTGGACTGGGTGATCTTGGAGGTCTCTTCCAACCTGGTTGATTCTATGATTCCCTGGGCAGTTTGCTCCAGGGCTCCACCATCCTTAAGTTCAAGAAGTTCCTTCTCATGTTTAGAAGGAACTTCTTATGTGCAAGCCATTAGCAGCCCTTTGTGTTCTCAACCATTGGTCCCAAAGCATTCACTAAGCATTTTTCACTTCTCCTAAGTTAAAAAAAACCCAACCAAACACAACCTGACCTAGTTGGAGATGTCCCTGCTCACTGCAGGGAGGTTGGACAAGATGACCTTCACGAGTCCCTTACAACCTGATGCCTTCTGTGATTCTATGAGTTTGGAGGTGGGGGAGGGGGGGACCTTCTCCTGTTCATGTTTAGCTAAATCTAATCTTGCTAAGGATGCAAACAAATTGCTCTTGAAACAGCACTGACTGGAACAGGTTTGCCAGGGAGGTGGGGGAGTTACCATCCCTAGAAGTATTCAAAGCCTGAGTAGACTGTGGCACTTCCAAACATAGTCTGGTGGTCATGGAGGTAGATTTGATGATCATGGAATCATAGAATTGATTGGATTAGAAAGGACCTTTAAGATCATCGAGCTCAACCATCAGCCCAACCCCACCATGTCTCAAATTACCATCTCCACACATTTCTTGAACACATCCAAGGATGGGAACTCCACCACCTCCCTGGGCAGCCTGTTCCAATGCCTGACCACTCTTGCAGCAAAGAAAGGCTTCCTAATTTCCAACCTAAACCTCCCCTGGCACAATTTCAGACCACTGCTTCTCAATCCATCACCTCCCAACCTTAATAGTTCATCACTATGTGAAGCTGATGGTCAACAAACTGGAGTCCCACCTGACCTCAACTTAGCTTTAATTCACAATGTTCTTGTAGAGGCACAACCAGAGCTCCACCTGGATATGGTCACTTCAAACTCATTCTCCTGCCTCAAGTGGTTTCCCAAGGATATTAGGATATTATTACAGGATATTAGGGGGTGGGAAAGGACCCAAGGAGATCATCGAGTCCAACCTAACCAACTTATAAATATCACTGCCACACACAGCCCAGTTTGGGTAGGGTTTTGGAGGTTTCAGGTCTCTTACACTGCTGGTTAAACTGGAAACCATCTGATGATTTCTAGTGGGCTGGGTTTTTTTTACAGCTTGAAAATTAAGAAAGAGCAGGTACCCAAAAATCCCAGAGCACTTACCTCAGCCAATGAGCACCAAGTCCAGCAGAGATGTGAAACCAGGCAGCAGCTGAAGGAAGACACAGGTGAACGTGGGACTCCCACACCGAAACCAGTATGTGGATAAATGCAGCCATGTGAGCACACAGCAGACACTGCATGTGCTCAGCACATAGAATCACAGAATGGCTTAGGTTGGAAGGGACCTCAAGGATCATCCAGCTCCAACCCCCTGCCATAGGCAGGGACACCTCCCACTAGAGCAGGTTGCTCAAGGCCTCATCCAGCCTGACCTTAAACACCTCCAAGGAGGAAGCATCCACAACCTCCCTGGGCAACCCGTTCCAGTGCCTCACCACCCTCACTGTAAAGAACTTCCTCCTACATGTGGCTGCACAGCTCCAAGGGGCAATGGAGCACATTTCCTTGTCCCATGCCAAGACTGTGCATTGCTAGGACAACAAAGCCAAGTGGTTTGAAAACATTGTGGCATCACAGAATGGTTTTGGTTGGAAGAGACTTTGAAGCTCATCATGTCCAACCATTAACCCAGTGCTGCTGGGTCACCACTACACCACAGAATCAAGCAGGTTGGAAGAGACC
>WAAF01008204.1:6737-49412 GCA_013400475.1 Tricholaema leucomelas
CCTTTCCTTTCCTTTCCCTTCCCCTTTCCTTTCCTTTCCCTTCCCCTTTCCTTTCCCTTCCCTTCCCCTTCCCCTTTCCTTTCCTTTCCCTTCCCCTTTCCTTTCCTTTCCCTTCCCATTTTTAATGTAAATACCTCAGAGTCTGAGACCCAATCTAGAACTCCACAAATCAAACTTTGGGACCTTTCTTTTCTCCCCCTAGGCCAACATCTGCTGCGCAGAAAGAAAACCTCAGCCTGCAAGATGAAACAGCAAAAAAAAAATGAACAAGCTTAGTGAGTTCTTAATTTTGCAAGGATTTGGGGTTGGGTTTTGGGGTTTGTTTCCCCCCCCTCCTCTAAAGACAGCAAACAGCCCTCTTAAAGAAGCTGTGTAGCTGAATGCCACAAGCTCACTAATCTGCCTGTGTAAGATCAGGGCTCGCTTGCAGCACAGCTGCAGGCAAAAGGGAGGCTTTAGGACCTAAGACTTGTCACTGGTGCTGCTGTAATTTGTAGTGAGTTGAATTGATGGAGATATTTTATGGCAGAGAGATAGGTGGAGAGGTTCTGGAGAAATTATCCTGCTGCAGTGACAAGGAATTAGGCTCTAAACCCATCTCTGATTGACGTCATCCCTTCGGTAACAAGGGGGAAAGCAGCACAGGGAACAAGATTGCTTCTGGAAGAGAGAGCCAAGGGAAAGGAGATTATCCTACCTTTGGTAGTGTCTTTGCTTGTACAGAATCACAGAACTGTCAGGGTTGGAAGGGACCCCAAGGATCAGCCAGCTCCAAACCCTCTGCCATGGGCAGCGACACCTCACACTAGATCAGGTTTGTTCAACATCTCTGCGGGTGCCATGGACAGAGGCACTGAGTGCAGCCTCAGCAAGTTTGCTGAGCACACCAAGCTGTGTGGTGCAGCAGCCAGGCTGGAGGGCAGGGATCCAGCCAGAGGGACCTGGGCAGGCTGCAGAGGTGGGCACAAGCCAAACTCAGGAGGTTCAACAAGAGCAAGGGCAAGGTCCTGCAGCTGGGTCGAGGCAATGCCAAGCACAAATGCAGGCTGGGCAGTGAGTGGCTGCAGAGCAGCCCTGAGGAGAGGGACTTGGGGGTGCTGCTGGAGGAGAAGCTCAACAGGAGCCAGCAGTGTGCACTTGCAGCCCAGAAAGCCAAGCAGAGCCTGGGCTGCAGCAGCAGAAGTGTGGCCAGCAGGGCCAGGGAGGTGATTCTCCTCCTCTGCTGTGCTCTGCTGAGACCCCACCTGGAGTACTGCATCCAGTTCTGGAGCCCCTGGGACAAGAGGGCTGTGGAGATGCTGGAGAGTGTCCAGAGCAGGGCCAGGAGGATGCTGAGAGGGCTGCAGCAGCTCTGCTGTGAGCACAGACTGAAAGAGTTGGGGCTGTGCAGGCTGGAGCAGAGGAGGCTCCCAGGTGACCTTCTTGTGGCCTTCCAGGATCTGAAGGGGGCTACAAAAAAGCTGGGGAGGGACTTTTGAGGCTGTCAGGGAGTGCCAGGAGTGGGGGGAATGGAGCAAAGCTGGAGGTGGGGAGAGTGAGGCTGGAGGTGAGGAGGAAGTTGTTGAGCAGGAGAGTGGTGAGAGGCTGGAATGGGTTGCCCAGGGAGGTGGTTGAGGCCCCATGGCTGGAGGTGTTTCAGGCCAGGCTGGCTGAGGCTGTGTGCAGCCTGCTCTAGGGTAGGGTGTCCCTGGGCATGGCAGGGGGGTTGGAACTGGCTGCTCTTTGTGGTCCCTTCCAATCCTGCCTGATTCTGTGATTCTATGATAGGTTGCTCAGAGCCACATCCAGCCTGGCCTTAAACACCTCCAGGGATGGGGCTCTAAATCTCATACAGTTGCTTAGTCACAAAGAGTACAAGATGAGGAAATTTGCCTTTGGGGATGGAGGAGAGCAAGGAGAAGGTGGCTGACATTTCTGAGTTTCAGTAACTGTAAAAGACATTTCTAACTTGGGAGTCTCCAAGGCTGCAATTTCTCACTTTATGGAAACCTTGAAACTTCTTTCTGCCTTGGTACCAGCAGCTGGGAATTGACTGAGGCAAAACTTTCAGCCCTCCTTGAACCACAGAACTGTCAGGGTTGGAAGGCATCTCAAGGATCAGCCAGTTCCAACCCCCCCTGCCATGGGCAGGGACACCTCCCACTAGATCAGGTTGCTCACAGCCACATCCAGCCTGGCCTTAAAAACATCCAGGGATGAAGCTTCCACCACCTCCCTGGGCAACCTGTGCCAGTGTCTCAGCTGAAGAACTTCTCCCTAATGTCTAATCTATCTAATCTAACTCTTCCCTCCTCTTGCTTGGATCCATTCCCCTCAGTCCTGTCACTACTTGACACCCTAAATATCCCTCTCCAGCTTTCCTCAGATCCTGGAAGGCCACAGTAAGGTCTCCTCGGAGCCTTCTCTCCTCCAGACTGAACAACCCCAACTCTCTCAGCCTGTCCTCACAGCAGAGCAGCTCCAGCCCTCTGAGCATCCTCCTGGCCCTGCTCTGGACACCTTCTAACAAGTATTCCCAGGAAAACTAACAGACATCCTCTTTCCCTCTCCTTTTGCTATAGAGACATTTGACACATCATTTATGGACCACACAAGACATCCACAAATCAAACTGCTCAACTTCTTAAGAGCTTGAAGAGACCCAAGGATAACCTTTTCATAGAATCACAGAATCAACCAGGTTGGAAGAGACCTCCAAGCTCATCCAGTCCAACCTAGCACCCAGACCTATGCAGTCAGATTCATGCTGGCCACTCTAAGGTGGTCATATCTGTGGGCAGAACTTGTCAATGCAGAGGGTTGAAGTGCAGAGTGAGCTGAGAACTTACAAACTATCAATGTGTTGATGCATAATGCATCAGGTTGGAACTGGATGATCTCTGAGGTCCCTTCCAACCTAAACCGTCCTATGATTCTATCTCTAAGGGGCATCTTCTGGTTTGGTTGATTTTTAGTTAGTTATTAAATGCATTTTTTTATTCCTGACTCACAGAAGCACAGGAGATATCCAGTTGGAAGAGAGCTCCAAGCTCATCCAGTCCAATCTTCCACCCAGCACTGAAGGGTCAACATTAAACCATGCCCCTGAGCGCCAGCTCCACAGGCTGCTTGAACACCCCCAGGGATGATGACTGCAGCACTGCCCTGGGCAGACCATTCCAAGGTTTCAGAACTCCTTCAGTGAAGAAATAATTTCATAGAATCATAGAATCAAGCAGGTTGGAAGAGAGCTCCAAGCTCATCCAGCCCAACCTAGCACCCAGCCCTGGCCAACCAACCAGACCATGGCACTAAGTGCCCCAGCCAGGCTTGGCTTCAACACCTCCAGGCACGGCCACTCCACCACCTCCCTGGGCAGCCCATTCCAATGCCAATCACTCTCTCTGCCAACAACTTCCTCCTAACATCCAGCCTAGACCTGCCCTGGCACAGCTTGAGACTGTGTCCCCTTGTTCTGGTGCTGGCTGCCTGGCAGCAGAGCCCAACCCCAGCTGGCTACAGCCTCTCCTCAGGTAGCTGCAGACAGCAATGAGCTCTGCCCTGAGCTTCCTCATGTTGGAGCCCTTGAGTGACTCGGTCTAATGAAAGGTGTCCCTGCCCATGGCACAGGGGTTGGAACTAGCCTTTGAGAAGTGTTTTCAGTGGTTTAAGGCCAAAAGCCACATTGCAGAGGCTGGAGCAAGAGGCTCTTGTGTTCCTCTGGGACAGGACTTGCTAGAATGTGTGGGACTAAGGTGCTGGGAGATGCTGCAAACCTGAAGGAGGAGTAGACTGCCAGGGAATACATGTTGAGTGTGCCCAGGCTTCAGAAATCCTGCCAAACCTTTTCAAGGTGACACAAGACATGCATGGAAGAGTCATAAACACTCAGGGCAGAGGAGGGTCAATGCAGCAAACAAATGGTCCTCACCCTTCAACTGCCCCCCCCCCCCCCAAAGTCAGCCATTGATATACTGAAATCAACTTAAAGACACTGTTAAGAGTTGCCCATCTTATATAAAAGATGCTCCAAAATAATGGAGTAGAAACAACAGAAAAAACAACCCTAAAACATGCCAGCAGCATTTACAGCCCTTAGAGTGCAGGGAAAGGACAGAAAACTTGCAGAAGGAAGAGAACAAAGAAGTGAGGAGCAATGAAGAAGGAAATGAGGCTGAACAGTGGGACAAAAATCTGCACCAAACACCTTCCAAACTCAGGAACAGACATCCATGCTTTTCCACCTGTACTCCTGAAGAACCTTTACAGAGCCCACACAGTGCTTCCCTTGCACACTGTTGCAGGTCCCAGGTGTAAGTTGCCCCAAAACTCCCCAAAGTATTGCTGTGGGCAGCCCTGCAACATATGGAACCAGCAGCACAAGCTCCTTCCCCAGCACTGTCACACAACCACAGAACCTTAGAGGTTGGAAGGGACCTCCAGAGATCATCCAGTCCAACCCTTCTGCCAAAGCAGCATCCCCTAGGGTAGTTCACATAGGAATGCATCCAGGTGGGGTGGGAAAGTCTCCAGGGAAGGAGACTCCACAACCTCTCTGGGCAGCCTGCTCCAGGGCTCTGCCACCTTCAATGTAAAGAAGTTTCTCCTCCTGTTGAGCTGAAACCTTCTCTGTTCCAGTTTGCATCCATTGCTCCTTGGCTTATTGCTGTGCACCACCCAAAAGAGCTTGGCCCCCTCCACTTGACGCCCACCCCTCAGCTATTGACAGACATTGCTCAGATCCCTCTCAGCCTTCTCTTCTCCAGACTAAACAGCCCCAGGGCTCTCAGTCTCTCTCCACAGGGGAGATGCTCAACTCCCCCAGTCATTATTGTGGCTCTCCACTGGACTCTCTCCAGCAGGTCCCTGTCTCTCCTGAACTGGGGAGCCCAAAACTGGACAGGGTATTCCAGGACAGGAATACTGGAGAGGTGACAGCACCAGAAACTCCCATCATAGAAATAACAGAATCACAGAATCAAGCAGGTTGGAAGAGAGCTCCAAGCTCATCCAGCCCACCCTATCCCCCAGCCCTAGCCAATCAACCAGACCATGGCACTAAGTGCCTCAGCCAGGCTTTGCCTGAACCACATAGAATCTAGACTCTAGGATTCTCTGACTTCTCTGGTTCTATGATTGCTGCTACTTCTCTGCACAGACTGTCTGAGGAAGCATGAAAAGCAAGGTGCAGGTATTTTTTCTGTGGCTAAGTTGTGCCCTACAGCCAGTTCCAGTCCATAGAGAGGCAGCATTTGCCTCTCTTAAATGCTGAACCCTTAGCCATGCCTCTTGCTGTCCCACAAAGCAAAGAACCCTTCAAAACCAAAGGAACCACCACCAAAACCACTTTCAAATCCTAAAGCCAAGAATTGAAGCAAGCTGTCCTGGGAGACAGATCCCAGACAGAAGTCTTCTTTGGCAAGAAGTGGTGAAACTTCTCAAGACACAGAGAGAGTGTGGCGGGGCCAGAGGGGAAGGAGGTGACTGTGCCATGGTGCTCATCTCTCTCTCTCTCTCCTGTTACCTCCCACTAGCAGAAGCAAAGCATGAAAAGCCTCAACCTGCCCTCCACAACTCAATCACAGCAACACAACCTGCCCTGCCACAGCCATTGACCTGTGCTGCTGAACAACACAGCGAGAGAGACGTTTGGTGCCACAGGTGTACATTTCCACAGCCTCGGAAGCAAACAGACAGACAAACACCAACTGTCCCACCAGAGAACCCTCTCTGATTGCAAAGCAAGAGATCACTGCAGGACAGGGGAGATCAGTGTGGAAGATCTGAAATGATTTACAGACAAGTCGTTAGAATCAGGGGAAGGAAACAGTCCCATAGAGATCAGCAATGTCAATGTGAGACGAGGAGACAAAAGGAAGCAACTGAACACGCAACACAACCAACTCTCCTGCCAGATAGATAAACCCAGGAGAGGACAACCCATTGTTTTTAGGATGCCATGGTCCTGATGGATCAACACAGGAGAGGACAACCCCTATTTTCAGCGTGCCATGGTGTATCTTGGGCATTGCAGCAGAGCTGATACACAGAAGTGGTGATTAACAGAGAGCTGTTGCAAATCAAAGCACCGTTAGGAGACAGCCAGCAGAACTCTGTTCAACTACAGCACCTAGGGACAGAGCTCCTAATTGGTGGTGTGGTGATGTGAAAACAGTGCTTCAAAAGAAGGTGGAAGCAAACCAGGCCTGCATCTTACTCTTTGATTTAATCTCAGGTGGGTTTAAAAGTGGGAATCCTAACCCCAAAATCTGAGCCATGAGGTTCGGTGGCTCAGCGCAGCAAGCGACTGCAAAGGAGCTGCGTTCCTGGTCCCACACAAAAAGCAATAGGAATGGTTAAGCTTTAAAACACACAAACACACATATAGGTACACAGGAGAATACACAGAACCATCCAAGAGCTCAGAGCTGTGTCAGGATCATAAATGAGCTCAGAGCTATGTCAGGATCACAAATGAGCTCAGAACTACATCAGGATCACAAACGAGCTCAGAACTATGTCAGGATCACAAACGAGCTCAGAACTACATCAGGCTCAGAAACGAGCTCAGAACTATGTCAGGATCAGAAACATGCTCAGCAAATAAATACACTGAAAAACATTCATCTATTACCATGCCAGGGAAAGGTTCAAAGTGAGGTTAGAAACATCTCTGAAAGGGAGAGAGGCTTTCCCTTCCCCAGCCCCTTGCAAGGTTTCATTTTACCAGAGCGATGAGGGTGGGGGTTGCAATGAGGTAGCACACAGAGAGGCATCCATCACGTTAGCAGACTTAGCAGTCAGAGGCAAATACTTCAGCTCAGAAACTGGATTTGGCACTGAAGAGCACCACCTGCATGAAATCCATTCTGCCTTTGACTGGGAAAAGCCAGCATTACGAAACAGAACATTGCACCCATAGCAACGAGCAACCCAACGCTTAACAACTTTGCAACAGACTCCACAGCGGTTTTCCCCCCTCTGGTTTGCTAATTTCAAGGTCAATAATCCAAGCAGCAGCACTTCACTCCTTCTAGCTGGTCCTTAACCTCTCCAAACCAATCTCCTGTGAGAGCTTCAACCAAAAATCATCCTCACCCAAAGGAAAAAAAGAAAAGGCAGGGAGACCTCTTAAAAAATTAAGCTTGTTTTTCCTCCCCCTCTTTCACCTTGGAAACTGGGCTAGAAGGATGGAGAAGAGCCTGAGTTCTGGCCCGTTAAAACAAGGGCTTGCCCTAGAGAGATGATGCAACCAGGAACAGAACAGCATTAAAAGTGACACTCAAACCACTTGACAGCTTAGGCCCCGCACAGTAACACCCACACAGCACCTGAACTCCAGTGGGAATTCTCCCTGACCCTTTTACTTGACTGTGAGGAATAGGAGAGAGAGAAACAGGGAGAAAGAGAGAGAGAAAAAGAGAGAGAGAAAGAGAAAGAGAAAAAGAGAAAGTGAAAGAGACAAAGAAAAAGAGAGAAAGAGAGAGAAAAAGAGAAAAAGAGAGAATGAGAGAGGAAAAAAGAAAGAGAAAAAGAGTGGAAGAGTGAGAAGGAGAAAGAATGAGAAAGATAAAGAAAAAAGAAAAAGAAAAAGAAAGAGAAAGAGAGAGAAAAAGAGAAAGTGAAAGAGACAAAGAGAAAGAGAAAAAGAGAGAGAGAAAGAGAGAGAAAGAGAAAGAGAGAAGGAGATGAAGAGAAAGAGAAAGAGAGAGGGAAAAAGAGAGAAAAAGAGAAAGAGTGGAAGAGAGAAATGAAAGAGAAAAAGAAAATGAGAAAAAGAGAAAAAGAAAGAATGAGAGAGGAAAAAAGAAAAAGAGTCGAAGAGAGAGAAGGAGAGAGAATGAGAGAAAGANAGAAAAAGAGAGAAAGAGACAAAGAAAAGACAGAGAAAAGAGAGAGAGAAAAGAGAAAAAGAGTGAAAGGGAGAGAAAAGAGAGAAAAAGGATGAGAAAGAGAGATAAAAAGAGAGAAGGAGAAAGAAAGAGAAAAAAGAAAAAGAGAAAGAAAAAGTGAAAGAGAGAAAAGAGAAAGAGAAAGAAAAAGAAAGGAGAAAGAAAGGGAAAGAAAGAAAGAAAGAAAGAAAGGAAAGAAAGAAAGAAAGAAAGAAAGGAAAGAAAGAAAGAAAGAAAGAAAGGAAAGAAAGAAAGAAAGAAAGAAAGGAAAGAAAGAAAGAAAGAAAGAAAGGAAAGAAAGAAAGAAAGAAAGAAAGGAAAGAAAGAAAGAAAGAAAGAAAGGAAAGAAAGAAAGAAAGAAAGAAAGGAAAGAAAGAAAGAAAGAAAGAAAGGAAAGAAAGAAAGAAAGAAAGAAAAGAAAAGAAAAGAAAAGAAGGAAGGGGAAGAGAGAGGGAGGAAGGAAGGGAGGGAAGGGGAAGCATTTTTCTATTGCTGTGATCAAAAAACCATTTGAAAAGCAAACTCCAAGGCTAAAAATAGTCCAGAGCACTCCGCGTGGTTAATGGAACTTAACTCCGTTAATTAGGCAGCTTCATTTCACAGTCAGCAAGAGCCTAATATTAGCCTAATAAACGTGTGGGGGTTTTTTTTTGGGGGGGGGGGGGGAGAGTGAGTGTCATGCACGAGTGTGACTGAACTTGTGCCTTGTGATGGCATCACATCTCACAGCTGTAGAAAGAAATCCTCCCTGGCTTCTCAAAGTCAACAACTGGAGTTGTGTAGAGCCTAAAGCACAAGGGGCAGGGGGAAAGTGTTCCTCTTTCCCAAGCAGGCTAAAGAACACCCACGGGAACTCTAATGCCCAACAGAAGTGCTAACCTTAATGAAGCAACTAACAGGTGGTTAATTAACTAAACCTATCTCTACCATTTCCTCTCTCTTCACCACTTTTTAAGTTCCTTTACTGCAGTGAAAAACCAACTGAGTTTTGAAGGCATCAGCACAGCTCCCTGGAGAGCTCCAGGGGTTGTTCTGCCTTCCTTGCCACTTAATCAGAAGCAGAACCCCACAACTCGTGGATGGGTGGTGAGAAACAACAATGGGTTTGAAGGCATCAGCACAGCTCTTTGGAGTCATCCTGGGTCAAGCTTCAGTGACTACAATTTGGGTGTGAAACCAGTTTGGCTACCAACACGTGCAGAGAAGCTCCACACGTGGCAGTGCAGGACAGAGAAGGAAACAGGCACAGAAATGTGTTCAGGACCTTGTCCGATCCTTGTGCATTTGGACTGCTTTGGGCAAGCAGCTCTCAGATCTATGGAGTTTATGTGCAGCATAAGAGGGATTTGCTCAGCGCTCTGATTGTGGTTTAAGCCTCGCTGAGCACAGAGTTGTCCTCTAGTAAATTCTTTGGGGGTTTAACTTCGACATCTAAATCTCACAAGGTGAGGAAGGGAAGAAAAGAAGTCTCATTTTCACCTTGCCACAGCATCTCAGCAGTCTTGTGACTTCCCTGCCTGCATCCTACACAATCACAGCCTGAGCCTGCACGCCAGGGTGCACTGAGGGCTTTCTGTCACACAGACAGGGTCGTAAAGCTTACTACACCTTGCTGAAACTCTTACTAAACCCTACTGAAACTCTTACTAAACCTTACTGAAACTCTTACTAAACCTTACTGAAACTCTTACTAAACCTGACTGAAACGCTTACTAAACCTGACTGAAAATCTTACTTAAACCTCACTGACAGTCTTAAACCTTGCTGAAAAGCTTACTACACCTCACTGAAACTCTTACTACACCTCACTGACAATCTTACTAAGCCCGACTGAAACGCTTACTAAAGCTGACTGAAAATCTTGCTTAAACCTCACTGACAATCTTAAACCTTGCTGAAAATCTTACTACACCTCACTGACAATCTTACTAAACCTTCCTGAAACTCCTACTACACTTCACTGAAACTCTTACTAAACCTTCCTGAAACTCTTAGTAAACCTTACAGAAACTCTTACTAAACCTTACTGAAACTCTTACTAAACCTCACTGAAACTCTTACTAAACCTGACTGAAACGCTTACTAAACCTGACTGAAAATCTTACTTAAACCTCACTGACAGTCTTAAACCTTGCTGAAAAGCTTACTACACCTCACTGAAACTCTTACTACACCTCACTGAAACTCTGAGTACACCTCACTGAAACTCTTAGTACACCTCACTGAAACTCTTACTACACCTCACTGAAACTCTTACTTAACCTTACTGAAAGTCTTGCTTAAACCTCACTGACAATCTTAAACCTTGCTGAAAATCTTACTACACCTCACTGACAATCTTACTAAACCTTCCTGAAACTCCTACTACACTTCACTGAAACTCTTACTAAACCTTCCTGAAACTCTTAGTAAACCTTACAGAAACTCTTACTAAACCTTACAGAAACTCTTACTAAACCTCACTGAATCTCTTACCAAACCTTCCTGAAACTCTTAGTAAACCTTACTGAAACTCTTAGTAAACCTTACTGAAACTCTTACTAAGCCTCATGGAAACTCTTACCAAACCTTATTGAAACTCTTTCTAAACCTCACTGAATCTCTTACCAAACCTTCCTGAAACTCTTCCTAAACCTCACTGAATCTCTTAGTAAACCTTCCTGAAACTCTTCCTAAACCTCACTGAATCTTTTACCAAACCTTCCTGAAACTCTTCCTAACCCTCACTGAATCTCTTACCAAACCTTCCTGAAACTCTTCCTAACCCTCACTGAATCTCTTAGTAAACCTTCCTGAAACTCTTCCTAACCCTCACTGAATCTCTTAGTAAACCTTCCTGAAACTCTTCCTAAACCTCACGGAAACTCTCACTAACCCTTCCTGAAACTCCTCCTAGGTGCGCCCTACGCCACAGACGTGTCAGCGGAGGGGAGGACACCGCACGCGTGGAAGCGCGAGGCAAGCACGGCAGCAAAACCCCTTTCTAGCTAAGAACTGCTGAGCAGGAGGAGGTGAGCGGGGCAGTGTCCGGTGACCATGAGAGCTCATGCAGCAACCCTGCCTGACGATGAAGCCTCACACAGACGGCAGACGAGAGAGGTGCGCGACACGGGGTGGGGGACACACACCTGGTACGACACAGGGCACGTCGGGAGACTCGTTGGGGTTTTCCATGGGGGAGAAGCGAGAAACGACCTTTATGTTACACAAACAGGACTCTTGAAAAGCCACGGGAATAGCCCATACTTACTTTTATCTTCCGGGCTTTCTTCTGCTGCTTTGCTTACTTCTTCTTCTTCCTCCTCCTCTTCCTCCTCCACTTCCTTTTGCTGCGCTTCTTCGTGGTGCTCGGCGGCGCCGACGGCCAGGCTCTGGCAGCAGTGGTTGAAGCCGCTGTCCCGGGGCAGGGTGAAGCTGCGGGGCTTCCCCCCGTTGCCGTTCAGCACCTGCACCCTCTCGCCTTCCACCAGCGGGAAGGGGCCGTAGTGATCTTGCAGGTGACACTTCTGCGTGGGCAAGGTGGACTGCCGCCGGTGCTCGGGGGAGACCACGGCCACCTCGGAGAAGACAGAGTCCTCCAGCGGCAGCGTCTGCAGGTAGTGGAGCCCCGAGCTGGTCAGGGGGGTCTCGATGAGGTCCTGCCAGGAGCGCCTCTGGCTCGCCGTCTTGCGCACCGGCGACTCGGTGACGCTGCCCACCGCCTCCTGCCGGAACTCTTCGTGCGACGACTGCGACTGCGAGGTCTCCGTGGACGAGAGGCGGCTGTGCTTGGGCTCCACGAAAGGGCTTGTGCAGCTCATCTGCAACGGCAGCAGTGCGCAAGGCTTCAGGTCTTTGGCGGACCAAAGCCTGCTGCTAGCGAGCGCAGAAGCTCACAACTGCAGAGGTTGGCAGCCACCTCCAGAGATCATCCAGTCCAACGCCCCCCCCACCAGCCCCTTGCCAAGGCAGCATCCTCTATTCTGTTCTAGGAAACAAACCCAAACCCACCCAACCTCCAAACCCACCACCATAACAACAAAACCCAGCAAGAAACAAAACCCTCCAAACATTTCCTCTTCCAACAAAATCCACTTGAAAATCAACCCAGGGAAGATCCCATCCTGCTAACTCCTGTGGCTACAGTAAATCACACAACCACAGAACCTCAGAGGTTGGAGGGGACCTCCAGAGATCATCCAGTCCAACCTCCAGCCTTGCCAAGGCAGCATCCCCTAGGGTAGGCTGCACAGGAATGCATCCAGGTGGGGTTGGAAAGTTCCCAGAGAAGAAGACTCCACAACCTCTCTGGGCAGCCTGCTCCAGGGCTCTGCCACCCTCACCCTAAAGAAGTTTCTCCTCATGTTCCAGTTTGTACCTGTTTCTCCTTGTCTTATTGCACCACCAAAAAGAGCTTGGCCCCCTCCACTTGACACCCACCCCTCAGCTATTGACAGACATTGATCTGATCCTCTCTCAGCCTTCTCCTCTGCAGACTAAACAGCCCCAGGGCTCTCAGTCTCTCTCCATAGGGAAGATGCTCAACTCCCCCAGTCATCCTCATGGCTCTCTGCTGGACTGTCTCCAGCAGGTCCCTGTCTCTCTTGAACTGGGGAGCCCAAAACTGGACACGGCATTGCAGGTGTGGTCTCAGCAAGGCAGAGTAGAGGGGGAGAGGAACCTCTCTAGCCCTGCTGGCCACACTTTTCCTGCTGCCCCCCAGGATGCCACAAGGGCACAGTTCTGGCCCATGCAGCACTTGCTGCCCACCAGCACTCCAAGCTTTCTCCATGGAGCTCCTTTCCAATACTCCAGATGTGGCCTCACCAAGGCAGTCTAGAGGAAGAAGAAAACCCAGAACGATGCTCTTCAAGGTCCCTTCCAACCTTTAACCCCTCTATGAAGCTATGCACAGGTGAAAGTGACACTTTCTGCCCTCAGCCCGGTAGAGAGCCGCAGGTGACTCACCGAAGGAGGCCGCGGGTAGGTGTCGTAGGGGGGTGGGGGGCTGTCCTGTTTGGGTGTTGATGGAGTGTCCGCTTCCTCCTTGTCACTCTCGCTCCAGTAATCTGCAAATCACAGACAGAGCAGGTCAAAACCTGATAGCTTTGTCTAGCAGAGCCTTGCTTTCACACAGCCCACTTGAAGTTCCATCCTCGGGCTTGCCGGGAGCTAAACGCTCCCACAGTGGATCAGGCTGCGGCCAGCCTGATCTAGGGTAGGGTGTCCCTGCCCATGGCAGAGGGGCTGGAAATGGATGAGCCTTGTGGTCCTTTCCAACCCTGACTGATTCTAGGATTCTAGAGAGAGTGACTGGCATTGGAATGGGCTGCCCAGGGAGGTGGTGGAGTCGCCGTGGCTGGAGGTGTTGAAGCCAAGCCTGGCTGGGGCACTTCGTGCCATGGTCTGGTTGATTGGCCAGGGCTGGGTGCTAGGTTGGACTGGATGAGTTTGGAGCTCTCTTCCAACCTGCTTGATTCTATGATTCTGGGTTTGGGGAGGGGGAGTAATGGCAATATTGGGGTTCATGTCAGTTTTCACTGATAGCATAGAAAATGTGCATATGTTTTAAGGCTACTATGGGTACAACCAGAGATACTGTTCAACATCACAGGCAGAACTCTGGTGCCACAATGACACTGTTCTGGAGGTGTCCAAGGCCAGGCTGGATCAGGCCTTGAGCAACCTGTGCTAGTGGAAAGTGTCCCTGCCCATGGCAGAGTGGTTTGGAACTGGATCATCTTCAAGGTCCTTTCTAGCCTCAACCACTCTGCGAACCTCCAAGAATACATTCCTAGGTGTGGTGAGAAGAATTAGATGCTAGGCTGTGAAGAGGAACCAATGGTGATGTCTGCTTCACTCATAGGCTTGCTGAGTTGTATAAAAGCAAGAACACAAAGCAGAGAGTTGCTCTCTGGCTTTGGCTGCTTCCCTTCTCTTCCTAATTTGCTGTCTGTGTGACTAATCCCTCTGCTTCCTAACCCCCCTGGCCAATCCTCCAAACTCACCTTGAAAGAAAGGCAAAGTCTGGGATAAGGTAGAGGGGTGGGGAGAAGGTGGAAGGGTGCTTGGGAGCCCCTCCTGGGGACTCTGGTTTCTGGGAGGGCTGTTGTGTTTCTGTATCATAGTCATAGAATCAGCCAGCTTTGGAAGGGACCTCAAGGATCATAGAATCACAGAATCAACCAGGTTGGAAGAGACCTCCAAGCTCATCCAGTCCAACCTAGCACCCAGCCCTGGCCAATCAACCAGACCATGGCACTAAGTGCCTCATCCAGTCTTCTTTGGAACACCTCCAGGGACAACAACTCAGGAATGCATGAAAGAGAAAGGGCCCACAATGCAATCTGTGATATCTGGGGGTCAAGAGAGAGGGGACAAACTCTTCTCAGCTGCTGACTGCAAGGATGAGCTTTGAGGGTCCCTTCCAGCCCAATGCAATCTGTGAATCCCACGTAGTGCTTACACATCATATACGTGTATGGGCATAGGTCTGGTGAAGAGAAGACTTAGAGGGGATCTAATCAATGTATATAAATATCTGAGGGCTGGGGGTCAAGAGGGAGGAGACAACCTCTTAGAATCATAGAATCAGTCAGGGTTGGAAGGCACCACAAGGATCACTTAGATCCAACCCTTGTACCATGGGCAGGGACACCATACCCTAGACTGAGTCTTCTCAGCTGCTGACTGCAAGGATGCCCTTTGAGGGTCCCTTCCAGCCCAATGCAACCTGTGATACCTGGGGGTCAAGAGAGAGGGGACAAACTCTTCTCAGCTGCTGACTGCAAGGATGAGCTCTGAGAGTCCCTTCCAGCCCAATGCAATCTGTGATATCTGTGAGTCAAGACAGAGGAGACAAACTCTTTTCTGTTGCTGACTGCAAGGATGAGCTTTGAGGGTCCCTTCTAGCCCAATGCAACCTGTGATACCTGGGGGTCAAGAGAGAGGGGACAAACTCTTCTCAGCTGCTGACTGCAAGGATGAGCTCTGAGGGTCCCTTCCAGCCCAATGCAATCTGTGATATCTGTGAGTCAAGACAGAGGGGACAAACTCTTTTCAGTTGCTGACTGCAAGGATGACCTTTGAGGGTCCCTTCTAGCCCAATGCAACCTGTGATACCTGGGGGTCAAGAGAGAGGGGACAAACTCTTCTCTGTTGCTGACTGCAAGGATGACCTTTGAGGGTCCCTTCCAGCCCAATGCAACCTGTGATACCTGTGACATACCTTGAAAGCTTTCTGCACATATTCTACCTAAGCTAACACTGACCTGAGCTGCTGATTGAATATTTTCTGTTGATACAAGCTAACATTTTCCCTCTAGTTTAGTGTGACTGGGTGGAATGGTTTAGCTTCTCCATCCCAGGGAGTCCCTTGCCATGTTTCTAACATTCCCTGGACTTAATATGAGAAGTTGGTGGTGTTCTGTTATGGAACTGTTCAGTACAGAGTGTGCTGACATTTTTGTTCAGCAGCACACCCACAACTCCACCACTGGTGCCTGAAATACCTCCCTGCATTTCAGATTCAGTACCTCTCTGCTCTTCCTTCAAACAGGTTTGACAACTACTGCTGGATTGTTTCAGAGCTATTATAAAGGTCTGCTGCAAAGGGCTGAGCTGAGCAGAAATAGAAGAGGGTTTGTAAAAGCAGAGATGCAAATGAGAGTTGGGACAGGCTTTGAGTACAGAAAATTCCAGCTTCACAGCTTTTCTGATTGCAAGAAGGCTTGGAGAGCTTTTACTTTGCTAACTTGAGGCCTTGGCTAATTAGGAACACTACTGAGCTGTTTAACAGGCATTGTGCTGGGAGCCAAGGAGCCTGAAGGGAGCTGGGGCTGTGCTGCTGGGAGCAGAGGAGCCTGAGAGGTGACCTCATTCATGTCGATAAAGATGTGCAGGTGAGTGCCAGGAGGCTGGAGCCAGGCTCTGCTGGGTGATGCCCAATGCCAGCACAAGGGGCAATGGGTGGGAGCTGAGGCATAGGAAGTTCCATGGAAACATGAGGAGGAATTTTTTCCCTGTGAGGGTGCCAGAGCCCTGGCACAGGCTGCCCAGGGCGGGTGTGGAGTCTCCCACTGGAGATATTCCAAACCCACCTGGATGTGTTCCTGTGGGAGCTGCTCTGGATGCTACTGCTCTGGCAGGGGGTTGGACTGGCTGAGCTTTGGAGGTCTCAAACCCACCTGGATGTGTTCCTGTGGGAGCTGCTCTAGGTGCTCCTGCTCTGGCAGGGGGGTTGGACTGGCTGAGCTTTGGAGATCTCAAACCCACCTGGATGTGTTCCTGTGTGAGCTGCTCTAGAAAATCCTGCTCTGGCAGGGGAGTTGGACTGGATGAGCTTTGGAGGTCTCAAACCCACCTGGATGTGTTCCTGGCGTTGGACTGGATGAGCTTTGGAGGTCCCAAACCCACCTGGATGTGTTCCGATGTGACCTGCTCTAGGTGCTCCTGCTCTGGCAGGGGGTTTGGACTGGATGAGCTTTGGAGATCCCTTCCAGCCCCTGACATTCTGTGATTCTGTGTGATCCTGCAAGTCCTCAGGTGTGTTTGGTATTACCCCAGCACCCTGCAAACTGAGTGAGAGCATTTCCAGTAGCAAAAGCACTACACCACACAGGATAGCAGAATGATGCCTGGAAGGGACCTCTGGAGATTCGAAGATCCATAGAATGGTTTAGCTTGGCAGGGACACCTCACACTAGATGGACTCAGTGATGTTAGAGAGCTCTCCCAACCCAACTGTGGGTTGATGGTTGGACTCAGTGATGTTAGAGAGCTCTCCCAACCCAACTGTGGGTTGATGGTTGGACTCAGTGATGTTAGAGAGCTCTCCCAACCCAACTGTAGGTTGATGGTTGGACTCAGTGATGTTAGAGAGCTTTCCCAACCCAATTGTGGCTTGATGGTTGGACTCAGTGATGTTAGAGAGCTCTCCCAACCCAAAAGTGGGTTGATGGTTGGACTCAGTGATGTTAGAGAGCTCTCCCAACCCAACTGTGGGTTGATGGTTGGACTCAGTGATGTTAGAGAGCTCTCCCAACCCAATTGTGGGTTGATGGTTGGACTCAGTGGTGTTACAGAGCTCTTCTAATCCAACTGTAGGTTGATGGGACTCAATGATGGTACAGAGCTTTGCCAACTCAAGGATGGATTGGTGATTGGACTCAGTGATGTTAGAGAGCTTTCCCAACCCAAGGGTGGGTTGATGGTTGGACTCAGTGATGTTAGAGAGCTCTCCCAACCCAATGATTCTAACAGGAGACAACATACCAGATATTACTGGCACTGCTTTTAGTTACCTTCTTCATCCCTCTCCACCTCTCTGTGGACCAGAATCTGAATGAGCTGATCAAAACCCCTGAGAGAGAAGGAATACTCTAAAGCAGCAACAGCAATGACACCCATATGTGAACTGCTTTCAGCTGAGAAGACTGAGGCCTGATACACAGCAGGGAAAGGAGAAGAGATGAAATTATGATGAGAGCTTGACTGAAGAACCCCCAATAACAACAACATTACCTTGCTCTTGCTTGATCCTCTCTCTTTCTGCATAGCCAGCAGCCAGCATGTTAATTCTGTTTAGCCATCTGAAATCACAGCAAAAACAAAACAAGAGCAGTGACACCAACCCAGCGTCCTCAGCTGTTTCCTTTTAATTGTTTTGGGGTGCCTTTCTACTGCCAACAAAGCTCCAGGCATTCTTGAGGGACATGCAGGACCATGTTAGTCTTCACATCAGACAGCTGCTTCCTTTGCTACTCCCACTCAGGAGGCCTCCAAAGAGATCTCCTTTTGCTGTTGAAACAAAATTGCTTTCACAGCAAGCAGGTGTGATGGCAAACACCTCTTAACATAAAGGCTTTAGCTTATGTCCCACCAGTGGATTCTCCCTGGTTCAGAGCCCTTTGTTGGAGCCCAAGGGGCCAAGTGCCAAGCTCCCCAATACCAAACAATGCTCCCAAATGATATCCCCAACAGTGCTGAGACATTCATCTTTTTCTGCTACCTTACAGACTCGAGCAGCCTGCTCTAAGGGAAGGTGTCCTTGCCCAGGGAGGGGGGTTGGAACAATCATTGATGATCTGGACCAGGAGACTGAGTCCAGCATCAGTAAGGTTGCAGATGACACCAAGCTAGGAGCAGGTGTGGAGCTGTTGGAGGGTAGGAGAGCCCTGCAGAGGGACCTGGCCAGGCTGCATGGGTGGGCAGAGGCCAATGGGATGAGATTGAACAAGGCCAAGTGCAGGGTTCTACACTTTGGCCACAACAACCCCAAGCAGCACTACAGGCTGGGGACAGAGTGGCTGAGAGCAGCCAGGCAGAGAGGGAGCTGGGGGTGCTGGGAGAGAGGAGCTGAAGAGGAGGCAGCAGTGCCCAGGTGGGCAGCAGAGCCAATGGCATCCTGGGCTGGCTCAGGAGCAGTGTGGGCAGCAGGACAAGGGAGGTTCTTCTGCCCCTGTGCTCAGCACTGCTCAGGCCACACCTTGAGTGCTGTGTCCAGTTCTGGGCTCCTCAATTCAAGAGAGATGTTGAGGTGCTGGAAGGTGTCCAGAGAAGGGCAGCAAGGCTGGGGAGGGGCCTGGAGCACAGCCCTGTGAGGAGAGGCTGAGGGAGCTGGGGGTGTGCAGCCTGCAGAAGAGGAGGCTCAGGGCAGAGCTCATTGCTGTCTACAGCTACCTGAAGGGAGGTTGTAGCCAGGTGGGGTTGGGCTCTGCTGCCAGGCAGCCAGCAACAGAAGAAGGGGACACAGCCTCAAGCTGTGCCAGGGCAGGTTCAGGCTGGATGTTAGGAGGAAGTTGTTGGCAGAGAGAGTGATTGGCATTGGAATGGGCTGCCCAGGGAGGTGGTGGAGTGGCTGTGCCTGGAGGTGTTGAAGCCAAGCCTGGCTGGGGCACTTAGTGCCATGGTCTGGTTGGTTGGCCAGGGCTGGGTGCTAGGTTGGACTGTGTTGGTCAAGATCCATCTTTTTAGCTCAACATTCGAAGGATCTAATAGGAACTGAGATTCTGTGTGAACTGTGTTGGTTAAGATGCATATTTTAGCTCAGCATTCAGTTATATTAAGAGGAACTCTGTTGATTTTGTGCTGAAGGCTCAAATACTTCTGAAATGCAATTGCACAGGTGACCTGAAACAGGTTCAGGAAACCTCAACACCCCAAGAACCAAGCCTTAAGTCCTCCTTGTTCTCTTTTTGAGCTGCTGTATTTCCCCCCCACCCCTGATCAAACTCAATACAACAAACATTTCACTTTTAGGTTAAACTGGTGGCAGCAGAAAGGACCTGCAGAATTCATTCCTTGTTACTTTCTACCTCTTTCTTCCAGGCTACCAGAAATGAAAGCATCCCAAGAGCAAGCACCACATGGCCTTGGAGGCTACGTTAAGGAAGCAGAGCTGGAGGTAACATTGCACCTTTACAGGTGCCGCAGGTGTAGGTTAAACTGGTGGCAGCAGAAAGGACCTGCAGAATTCATTTCTTGTTATCTTCTACCTCTTTCTTCCAGGCTACCAGAAACAAACTGAGTGACTGCTTTAAACTCCTCTCTCCATCTCCTCATTCCCTCCAAGGCCAGAAATAGAAGCATCCCAAGAGCAAGCACCACATGGCCTTGGAGGCTACGTTAAGGAAGCAGAGCTGGAGGTAACATTGCACCTTTACAGGTGCCACACAGGCAAGAGCAAAAGCCTGGAATTCTGAAGCTATGCATGGATGTTGCTTCACAGAATTCTTTTATTTGGAGGAAAAGAGGGAATCTTGTTTCTAGAACTCTTCCTACCTCCATGCTCAGAAATGCTGCCCCTCTGCACTTATTTTTCTCAGCCACTACACTTAAGTGTTTAGGTTAATATGTGATTTATTCTGCCTGTGCTACTCACTGGTTTGGAGAAGGGACAGTTCCTTGAGCTTGGCCACATTTCCTTACCTGTTCATATCATCTAGGTGTTCAGCAGCAAAATAAAAGCTTTTGATCTTGGGGTGGCAGGCCTTGAATGCACTGTAGGGGAAAGAAAACACAAACCCATGGATTATACAATTGCAATGGCACAACTCCTTTTTTGTGGTTTAAAATGCAAGAGAGTTTGACCACCCAGGAAATGAGATGAGTTCAGGTGGGCCCAAACATGCAGCTTGAAGGATTGTGCCAGGTTTCAGCCAGGAAAAGGCACTTTAGCTGCCCCTTGTATGCTTGATCCAGAGGTGCATAAAGACTGTTCAGCAATCACCTGCAGTTCACTGTAGGTGGATGAAGTGAGGAGAGGCTGAGGGAGCTGGGGGTGTGCAGCCTGCAGAAGAGGAGGCTCAGGGCAGAGCTCATTGCTGTCTGCAGCTCCCTGAAGGGAGGCTGTAGCCAGGTGGGGTTGGGCTCTGCTGCCAGACNAACAATCCCTGGAGATATTCAATGTGAGGCTTGACAGGGATCTGGGCAACCTGATCTAGTGGAGGATGTCCCTGCTTAGTGTAGAGGGGGTTGGTCTGGATGAGCTTCAGAGGTTCCTTCCAATCCAGACCATTCTATGATTCTATTACTCACATCCCAAAGAGCTTTAACATTACCTTTACATCTAATAATCATAGAATCAGGCAGTGTTGGAAGAGGCTACAAGGATCAGCCAGTTCCAACCCCCCTGCCATGCCTAGGGACACCTCACACTAGATCAAGCTGCCCACAGCCTCATTCAGCCTGGCCTTAAACACCTCCAGGGATGAGGCTTCCATCACCTCGCTGAGCAACCCATTCCAGGCTTTCACCACCCTCATGCTGAAGAACTTCTTCCTAACATCCACTCTGACTCTCCCCACCTCCAGCTTTGCTCCATCCCCCCCAGTCCTGTCACTCCCTGACAGCCTAAAAAGTCCCTCCTCAGCTTTCTTGTAGCCTCCTTCAGACACTGAAAGGCCACAAGAAGGTCACCTGGGAGCCTTCTCCTCTCCAGACTGAACAGCTCCAACTCCCTCAGTCTCTCCTTGTAGGAGAGGTGCTGCAGCCCTCAGAGCATCAAACGTACAAGGGCCATTTGGGTGCTCTGATTGAGTTCTGCAAGCAGAGGTGTTAGAAATCAGCAATTCTCCAGGCCATTTTATGCAGTGGGCAATTTCATCTCATCTTCTCCTTCCACCAAAGTAATCACCATGTCTGGGTGGGGAGAATTAACTGCATTTCATGCCTGATGTGAAATAAATGACCAGGAAGAATTTTTGGTTTCAGCTGTGTTGGATGAAGAATGATAGGGAGGGACTTGAAGATCCATAAAGTGCATCTGACAGTGATTAATCATGGACAGGTAGAATCCTTTTGGAGAAGAGCTTGAAGGTTTCTCTTAAAGTAAGGACCAGGAAAAAAAAAATGACTTAAGAGTCCCAAGGGAAAGAAAGGTAACTGCAAACAGGAGAGATGAAGATCAGCACCATTTGTTCTGAGGCACAGCAGATCTTTAACTGTATATTTATAGGCACAAAAAGATCAAATCATTCTCCTGCCTTCTGAGCTCCAAAAACAATTGGTAGGGATGCTCTTAGTGCACAGCATCTTTGCTGGTTTTAATGGATATGTCTTGTGTGCCCTGCTGGCCAAGAAGGCCAGTGGGGTCCTGGGAGGCATTAAGAGGAGTGTGGCCAGCAGGTGGAAGGAGGTTCTCCTTTCCCTCTACTCTGCCCTGCTGAGACCTCATCTGGAATACTGCATCCAGTTCTGGGCTCCTCAGTTCAGGAGGGACAGGGATCTGCTGGAGAGAGTCCAAGGAAGGGCTACAAGGATGCTGAAGGGACTGCAGCACTGCCTGGTGAGGAGAGGCTGAGAGCCCTGGGGCTGCTTAGTCTGGAGAGGAGAAGGCTGAGAGGGGATCTGAGCAATGTCTGTCAATAGCTGAGGGCTGCTCTGATGAGACCTCACCTGGAATACTGCATCCAGTTCTGGGCTGCCCAGTTCAAGAGGGACAGGGATCTTCTGCAGGAAGGGCTACAAGGATGCTGAAGGGACTGGAGCACTGCCTGGTGAGGAAAGGCTGAGAGCCCTGGGGCTGTTCAGTCTGGAGAGGAGAAGGCTGNCAAGGAAGGGCTACAAGGATGCTGAAGGGACTGCAGCACTGCCTGATGAAAGAAGGCTGAGAGCCCTGGGGCTGCTTAGTCTGGAGAGGAGAAGGCTGAGAGGGGATCTGAGCAATGTCTATCAATAGCTGAGGGCTGGGGGTCAGGAAGGAAGGGACAGGGACAGCCTCTGCTCACTTGTGCCCTGGCATAGCACAAGGAGCAAAGGATGGAAACTGCAGCACAGCAAGTTCCACCTTAACATGAGGAAGAATTTCTTGAGTGTAAGGGTCCCAGAGCCCTGGCACAGGCTGCCCAGAGAGGTTGTGGAGTCTCCTTCTCGGGAGCCTTTCCAGCCCTGTCTGGATGTGTTCCTGTGTGACCTGCGCCGGATCCTATGCTCCTGCTCTGGCAGGGGGGTTGGACTGGACGATCTCCAGAGGTCCCTTCCAACTCCTCACCTCCTGTGATCCTCTGTGTACATTTATGGAAGTAGATGAGAGGATTTTTTTAGGAAACCAGGGATATGAAATAGTTACCCAGGAAAGCTACTGCTGGCAAAGGTAGCCTAGAACAGGAGACAAAAAGCTTTCCTCTGATGCACCAGAGCATGATTAAGTTATGCAAGTCAGAGCAGAAGCACACAGACATCTGCTCAGCTTAGAAAGGCATCATCAAGTTACTGAGACCCAAAGCTTGACTTCTTAAACTTGTTTCAGCATCTGTTACATGGATTCTTAATGACCTCTTTCCCTCCCCTTTATCTGCCACCCAAGCAAGGAATTTTAATAGACACATTTTATCTTCTGCTATCCAGTAGAGACCAAATCAAGTAGAAACAAGCACCCAGCACCAATTTAAGCAGGGTACAAGCCTGAGAAATGAGTTGGCTTTATGCTGCTGCCCCAATAAAAGAGCAAGAAAATGAAGCACTTCAGCAATGTTGCCCAAGGACACAGGACCAAGGGTTCATTTTTTCTGCCCTTTGAGACAGCCATAAAGAATGGAGTTCATTCTGAAGAGAGCAGAACAACTGATCCAAGGTCACTGCCTTCCTTGAGAACTTTCTGTACCACAGAGCATAGCATTTCACTTCTGCAATGTAGAGATCTTCACCATGAGGGTGGTGAGACACTGGAACAGGGCTGGAGCTATGAGGACAAGTTGAAAGAGTTGGGGCTGTTCAGTCTGGAGAGGAGAAGGCTCCAAGGAGATCTTTGTGTGGCCTTCCAGTAACTAAATGGAGGCTACAAGAAAGCTGGGGAGGGACTTTTTAGGATGTCAGGACTGGGGGGAATGGATCCAAGCTAGAGGAAGGGAGAATTAGATTAGATGTTAGGAAGGAGTTCTTCAGCATAAGGGTTGTGATGGGACTGGGGGAATGGATCCAAGCAAGAGGAAGGGAGANTACAAGAAAGCTGGGGAGGGACTTTTTAGGATGTCAGGACTGGGGGGAATGGATCCAAGCTAGAGGAAGGGAGAATTAGATTAGATGTTAGGAAGGAGTTCTTCAGCATAAGGGTTGTGATAGGACTAGGGGGGGAATGGATCCAAGCTAGAGGAGGGGAGAGTTAGATTAGAGGTTAGGAAGAAGTCCTCCACCATAAGGGTGGTGATAGGACTGGGGGGGAATGGATCCAAGCTAGAGGAGGGGAGAGTTAGATTAGAGGTTAGGAAGAAGTCCTCCACCATAAGGGTGGTGAAACACTGGCACAGCTTGCCCAGGGAGTTGATGGAAGCCTCATCCCTGGAAGTGTTTAAGGCCAGGCTGGATGTGGCTGTGGGCAGCCTGCTCTAGTGTGAGGTGTCCCTGCCTATGGCAGGGGAGTTGAAACTGGCTGATTCTCGAGGTCCCTTCCAACTCTGCCTATTCTATGATTCCACAGTTGTTCATCCTGGAGAAGAGAAGGGTCTGAGGAGACCTAAGAGCAACATTCCAGTACCTGAAAGGGACTAAAAGAAGGCTATGGAGGGACTGGAGCAATGGTTTGAAATGAGAGCAGATTTAGCTTGGATGTTAGGAACAAATTCTTCACCACGAGAGTGGTTGAACGCTACAAGAGGTTGCCCAGGGAGTGCTCCGTTCTCGTGCCCAGGCTGGACAAGGCTCTGAGCAATCTGATCTAGTAGGGGAATGTCACTGCAGGGAAAGAGGTGGCCTAGGTGACCTTTGGAGGTACCTTCCAGCCCATTCTCTGATTGGTTTGCAGCATGCTTACTATTTCTTGCGGCATTCACTGGCTCTGTCAATTTTGAACTCGGGCAGGCTGATGAATCCTTCTGCTTTTTCATCCTGCAAAGACACATCTGGAGGTTATCAGGGAAATGAAGGAACAAAAGACAAAACCCAACCAAAACCCCACCACAGTCAATGCTTGAAGGTACTTCCACTGGCCTGCTGCTTACATAAGGAAGAGTAATGCATGTCCTGCCCTGGCAAACCTCCCCCAGAAGTCCCTGGGCCATTTGGGGGAGCAGGGAAGGCAGAGCACCCACTTTGCTCCACATGTGGCACAGCTGAGCCAGCAGTTGACAGCTACACAAAGTGACCAGAGGTATTCATGGAATCATCAGTCAGGGTTGGAAAGGACCACAAGGCTCATCTAGTTCCAAGCCCCCCCTTGCCATGGCAGTTGGACTGGATGAGCTTCAGAGGTTCCCTCCAACATTACCTTTACAGCTAATAATCATAGAATCATAGAATCAGTCAGGGTTGGAAGGGACCACAAGGAGCAGCCAGTTCCAACCCCCCTGCCATGCCCAGGGACACCCTACCCTAGAGCAGGCTGCCCACAGCCTCAGCCAGCCTGGCCTGAAACACCTCCAGCCATGGGGCCTCAACCACCTCCCTGGGCAACCCATTCCAGCCTCTCACCACTCTCATGCTCAACAACTTCCTCCTCACCTCCAGCCTGACTCTCCCCACCTCCAGCTTTGCTCCATTCCCCCCACTCCTGGCACTCCCTCACAGCCTAAAAAGTCCCTCCCCAGCTTTTTCGTAGCCCCCTTCAGATGCTGGAAGGCCACAAGAAGGTCCCCTGGGAGCCTCCTCTGCTCCAGCCTGCACAGCCCCAACTCTTTCAGTCTGTGCTCACAGCAGAGCTGCTGCAGCCCTCTCAGCATCCTCCTGGCCCTTCTCTGGACACTCTCCAGCATCTCCACATCCCTGTTGTCCCAGGGGCTCCAGAACTGGATGCAGTATTCAGGCCATTGGTTATTGCAATTAATTAATTTGGGAGGGGAGAGGGAGGTGGACTGATTGGCAAGGAGAAATGGAGCCTGCTGTAAGAAATACAGGAGGGCAGGAAGAAATTTCAATGTCTGCTCTTTAGTTTATCAGCTTTATGTAACTGCCACAGCTTTCATCTCTCTCCCACACTGAAGACTGAAGACATCTGACCCTCCTCCTCCTTCCTCTGAGGACTTGCACTTAGTTTCCTTTGCCAGATATTCACTTTCTCCTTGCACTTAGCTCATTCTGTCAGATATTCACTCTCCTCTTGCACTTGAGGGGTGATCTCATTGCTGCCTACAACTCCCTGCAGGGAGGCTGAAGCCAGGTGGGTTTGGGCTCTGCTGCCAGACAACCAGCAACAGAAAAAGGGGACACAGCCTCAAGCTGTGCCAGGGGAGGATGTTAGGAGGAAGTTGTTGGCAGAGAGAGTGATTGGCATTGGAATGGGCTGCCCAGGGAGGTGGTGGAGTGGCTGTGCCTGGAGGTGTTGAAGCCAAGCCTGGCTGGGGCACTTAGTGCCATGGTCTGGTTGGTTGGCCAGGGCTGGGTGCTAGGTTGGGCTGGATGAGCTTGGAGCTCTCTTCCAACCTGCTTGGTTCTATGATTCTATGTATTTCTGTGTGACCTGCTCGAGGTGCTCCTGCTTTGGCATGAGAGTTGGACTGGATGAGCTTTAGAGGTCCCTTCCAGCTCCTGACATTCTGTGATCCTGTGTGAGCCTTGACAGGGCTCAGGCAACCTGATCTAGTCGAGGATGTCCCTGCCCCTGACTGCAGAGGGTGTTGCACTGGATGACCTTCAAAGAACCCTTCCAACCCAACCCATTCTATGATTCTATGATATCTCTGGACTTGAAGGATAATTTAATCTGAACTTCACTCTGATTATTTGGGTGACTAAAGCCACCCCTGCATGTAAGCACTCACAGCACTGCTTTCCCACTCAACCCCGAACCAACGCCTACGCAGGAGGCTCGCTGAGAGACAAGGAGCACAGATGCTTACCTCTTCATTGATGTACCAATAGAGAGATGTATCCTTCAGGACAAACCAGTATTTTTTCCATTTCTGGGAGAAGTAACTCTTGGCATCTTTCTTTTTCCAGAGCCAACCTTCGCAGTCTCCTCGACCGAGATCTTTACATGAGATCCGCCTTTTGCTTTTGCCTGGAATGGGAGCTGAAATCAACAATCAGCTGCTGTGAAAGCATGGATTTGGCCACTGAATTGACAAGACAACCAGCCAGGAAGCAAGGTACATTTCCACCTCAATTTGCCAGGAGTAAGTTATTCCAAACACCCTTTTCCCACCACAAAGTCTTACGGCCCCCAAACCGCGTTCGGTGCTTCGCAAAGCCAAACCAAACTGGACACAACAACCTCACCTCCCAAAGCAAACAAACAACACCCAAAAGCAGAGAGAAAAGAAAGAAGGAAAGAAAGAAGGGGGGGGGGGGGGAAATGGTTGTCATTTTCAGACTCATGTTTCATATCAGATTAAGAATTGGCTGGATGCAGAGAGTGGTGATCAATGGCACAATGTCCACCTGGTGACTGGTGCCAAGTGGTGTTCCTCAGGGGTCAGTGCTGGGACCAGTGCTCTGTAACATCTTTGTCAGTGATATGGACAGAGGAATTGAGTGCACCCTCAGCAAGTTTGCAGATGACACCAAGCTGTGTGGCACAGCTGACTTGCTGGAGGGCAGGGATGCCATTCAGAGGGACCTGGACAGGCTGGAGAGGTGGGCCCAGGCCAACCTCATGACGTTTAACAAGGCCAAGTGTAAGGTCCTGCACCTGGGTCGGTGCAATCCCAGGCACAGATACAGGCTGGGTGGTGAATGGCTGAGAGCAGCCCTGAGGAGAAGGACCTGGGGGTCTGGGTTGACGAAAAGCTCAACATGAGCCTGCAGTGTGCACATGCAGCCCAGACAGCAACCCTGTGCTGGGCTGCAGCAAGAGCAGTGTGGGCAGCAGGGCAAGGGAGGGGATTCTCCCCCTTTACTCTGCTCTCCTCAGACCCCACCTGGAGTACTGTGTGCAGTTCTGGAGCCCCCAGCACAAGAAGGACATGGAACTGCTGGAGCCAGTCCAGAGGAGAGCCACGAAGATGCTCAGAGGGCTGCAGCAGCTCTGCTATGAGGACAGGCTGAGAGAGTTGGGGCTCTGCAGCGTGGAGAAGAGAAGGCTTGGAGGAGACCTTAGAGTGGCTTTGCAGTATCTGAAGGGAGCCTACAGGAAGGCTGGGGAGGGACTATTGACAAGGTCTGGGAATGTCAGGACGAGGGGGAATGGGTTTAAGCTGGCAGAGGGGAGATTTAGACTGGATGTTAGGAGGAAGTTCTTTACAGTGAGGGTGGTGAGACACTGGCACAGGTTGCCCAGGGAGGTTGTGGATGCTTCCTCCCTGGAAGTGTTTAAGGCCAGGCTGGATGAGGCCTTGAGCAGCCTGCTCTAGTGGGAGGTGTCCCTGCCTATGGCAGGGGGTTGGAGCTGGAGGATCCTTGAGGTCCCTTCCAACCTAAACCATTCTATGGTTCTATGATTCTATGATGTAGGTGGACTTTAAGACTGCTGACAACAGGGATGGAAGCACTTCATGGGTATTAAAAACCCCTCTCTTTGCAGCTCCTTCCCCAACTAAACATTCCCTAAAGCCTTTGTAATTCCACATCAAAGGTGGACAATTTACCATGATAAGGTAGTGAGCAAGGGCTGCAGTGAGGCCCTGACCCTGAAGAGGGTAGAGTCTGGCACCAGCAGAGAAATTCAGGCAGGGAAGCATTAGAAAACTCTGATCCATCAGCGAAGGGCAAACATCTCAACATGATTTGAGTTACCAAGATCACAATCATTAACATTTAGCAATCCTCACCAAGACACAAAAGTGAATTCAGGTTTTTACCTTTGCTCTTCTTTTTGCTCTTCTGCTGTAGAGAAGACTGCTGGAATGTCTACAAGGAAAGCAAAAATGGAAGGGGTCAAAAGGGAGTGTTTGTGGGCAACCAAATTCTTAGCACAGAAGAAGTTCTCTTCCTCCTCTACTCTGTGAAGCAGCTGGGAGTGCTGGTGGGCAGCAAGTTCTGCATGGGACAGCAATGTGCCCTGGTACCCAAGAGAGATCCTGGGATACATAAGAGGAGTGGGTCCAGCAGAGTGATAGAGGTTCTCCTCCCTCTCTATTGCATCCAGTTGTGGGCTTCCCAGTTCAGGAGGGACAGGGATGTGCTGGAGAGAGTCCAAGGGAGGGCTACAAAGATGCTGGCTGAAGGGACTGCAGCACTGCCTGTGAGGAGAGGCTGAGGGCCTTGGGGCCATGTGGGCTCACACTCCCCTGTGAGGAGAAGACTGAGAGGGAATCTGATCAATGTCTATCAATAGCTGAGGGCTGGAGGCAAAGAAGGAGGGGACAAACTCTGCTCAGTTGTGTCCTGTGACAGCAGAAAGGGTAATGGATGGAAACTACAGCACAGGAACTCCACCTCAACATGAGGAAGAACTTAACTGTAAGGATGACAGAGCCCTGGCACAGGCTGCCCAGAGAGGCTGTGGAGTCTCCTTCTCTGGAGCCTTTCCAGCCCTGTCTGGATGTGCTCCTGTGTGACCTGCTGTAGGTGCAGGTGCTCCTGCTCTGGCAGAGGGGTTTGGACTGGATGATCTCTGGAGGTCCCTTCCAACCCCTAAAGTTGTGTGATTCTGTGACTTGCTAGATGTGCTGATCCCTTGTTGTAGACCCCTATCTCACAGGCTCTTAGAGGCTNCAAAGAAGGAGGGGACAAACTCTGCTCAGTTGTGTCCTGTGACAGCAGAAAGGGTAATGGATGGAAACTACAGCACAGGAACTCCACCTCAACATGAGGAAGAACTTAACTGTAAGGATGACAGAGCCCTGGCACAGGCTGCCCAGAGAGGCTGTGGAGTCTCCTTCTCTGGAGCCTTTCCAGCCCTGTCTGGATGTGCTCCTGTGTGACCTGCTGTAGGTGCAGGTGCTCCTGCTCTGGCAGAGGGGTTTGGACTGGATGATCTCTGGAGGTCCCTTCCAACCCCTAAAGTTGTGTGATTCTGTGACTTGCTAGATGTGCTGATCCCTTGTTGTAGACCCCTATCTCACAGGCTCTTAGAGGCTGGAAGGGACCCAAAGAGATCACTGATCTGAAGACAGCTACTTAACTGTATTGCCACCCTAAGTGGTCAATAGAGATGGAGGCCTCAGGTGGCCTCCACTGTGAAGGAACAAGGAGCCTATATTTTTTTCTTGCCCTTCTTGTCTCTATTTTCCTTCTGCTGCTGGTATCAATTCAATCAGCAGCAGCTCTCAGCAAGCTGAGACAGTAACAGTCTCCCAGCTTACATCACATGGAATATTTTGACCTGTGTAGGACTAGAAGAGATATTTCTGGCCCAGCAATAACAGAGTGACTGTGCAGAAATGTGTAAATAACTCCCTCCTAGATGCTTGGAAAATCTTAACCTACCTCAAAGTCACTGAAAAAACCTAAACTCCAAACTTTAGCACTTCTATGTTCACAGCTCAGATGAGTCCATTCCATAGGAGAGCCACAAAGATGAGCCAGTGGGTTGGAGCAGCTCTGCTGTGAGCACAGGCTGAGGGAGCTGGGGGTGTGCAGCCTGCAGAAGAGAAGGCTCCAGGGGGACCTTAGAGCTGCCTGCCAAGAGCTAAAAGGTTCCTGCAGGACAGCTGCAGAGGGACTTTTCATAACTGTGTCCAGAGAGAGGCCAAGGGGGAATCATAGCATCACAGAACCATAGAATCAGGCAGGTTGGAAGAGAGCTCCAAGCTCATCCAGTCCAACCTAGCACCCAGCCCTGGCCAATCAACCAGACCATGGCACTAAGTCAGGGAGGTGGTGGAGTCACCATCCCTGGAGGTGTTCAAGCAAAGCCTGGGTGAGGCACTTAGTGCCATGGTCTGGTTGACTGGACAGGGCTGGGTGAGCTTGGAGCTCTCTTCCAACCTGGTTGATTCTATGATTCTAAGTGCCCCAGCCAGGCTTGGCTTCAACACCTCCAGCCACAGCCACTCCACCACCTCCCTGGGCAGCCCATTCCAATGCCAATCACTCTCTCTGCCAACAACTTCCTCCTAACATCCAGCCTAGACCTGCCCTAGCACAGCTTGAGGCTGTGTCCCCTTGTTCAGTTGCTGGCTGCCTGGCAGAAGAGCCCAACCCCAGCCTGGCTACAATCTCCCTTTAGGTAGTTGTAGAATGGAATGGGCTGCCCAGGGAGGTGGTGGAGTTGCTGTCCCTGGAGGTGTTGAAGCCAAGCCTGGCTGGGGCACTTAGTGCCATGGTCTGGTTGATTGGCCAGGGCTGGGTGCTAGGTTGGACTGGATGAGCTTGGAGCTCTCTTCCAGCCTGCTTGATTCTATGATTCTAAATTTGCTGCATGATGCAGTCTTATCACCCACCCACAAGGCCAGATTGCAACATATGTTCACTGAATTCTGGCACATCTTGAGTCTTGACCAAGTACTTTGACAAAGAGCTTGTCCTACTTCCCAAGAACCCACTTCTCCTGCTAAATCCAGGGCCAAGCAGGAATTGAAACAGACAGCAGCATTCTGTGCTAAAGAGACCTGTTAATGAACTCAAAATAACAGCTAAAATGGAACCAAGTCTGCCACTAGAAAGATGAAAGGGATGAATGTCTTAACCCAAAGAGAAGTTGTCCCTGCTGAAGAAAATGTCAGCCTGTTTAATCATACTGGGAGTTGTCTGCTTCCAGCTGCCCAAAATACCACCAGCAAAACAATCAACTGCTGCAGTAGAGGTTTGGGAGGTGATCTGTTGGAGAGCAGCCCTGTGGAGAAGGAGCTGGTGGGCAGCAAGATCTGCATGGCACAGCAATGTGCACTGCTGGCCAAGAAGGTCAGTGGGGTCCTGGGAGGCACTAAGGAGTGCATCTAGCAGATCAAGGGAGGTTCTCCTTCCCCTCTACTCTGCCCTGCTGAGACCTCACCTGGAATACTGCATCCAGTTCTGGGCTGCCCAGTTCAAGAGGGACAGGGATCTTCTGCAGGAAGGGCTACAAGGATGCTGAAGGGACTGGAGCACTGCCTGGTGAGGAAAGGCTGAGAGCCCTGGGGCTGTTCAGTCTGGAGAGGAGAAGGCTGAGAGGGGATCTGAGCAATGTCTATCAATAGCTGAGGGCTGCCCTGGTGAGACCTCACCTGCAATACTGCATCCAGTTCTGGGCTCCCCAGTTCAAGAGGGACAGGGATCTACTGGAGAGAGTCCAAGGAAGGGCTACAAGGATGCTGAAGGGACTGCAGCACTGCCTGATGAGGAAAGGCTGAGAGCCCTGGGGCTGCTTAGTCTGGAGAGGAGAAGGCTGAGAGGGGATCTGAGCAATGTCTATCAGTAGCTGAGGGTCAGGAAGGAAGGGACAGGGACAGCCTCTGCTCACTTGTGCCAAGGGATAGCACAAGGGGCAAGGGATTCAAACTACAGCACAGCAAGTTCCACCTCGAGGAAGAGCTTCTTTAGTGTAAGGGTCCCAGAGCCCTGGCACAGGATGCCCAGAGTGGTTGTGGAGTCTCCTTCTACCTGTCTGGACGTGTTCCTGTGTGACCTGTGCTATATTCTATGCTCCTGCTCTGGCAGGAGGGTCTGACTCAATGATCTCTGGAGGTCTCTCCCGACCCTTAACATCCTTTGATGCTGTAATTTTATCAGCTGCCACTCCAGTTTTGCTCAGTGGATGCAAGTAAACAGTGTTCACTTTCCAAGGCCATAACTTAAATGCTACCTTGACTTGACAGCTTCTTATTACTTTGATGGTAATGGCAGGTCAAGACCACAAACAGAGCTGTTAAAAGCAGTGGTTTTATGCAGCTGGACCTATATACCCACAGTGAGCCACTGGAATGGGCTGCCCAGGGAGGTGGTGGAGTTGCTGTCCCTGGAGGTGTTGAAGCCAAGCCTGGCTGGGGCACTTAGCGCCATGGTCTGGTTGGTTGGGCAGGGCTGGGTGCTAGGTCTGGCTGGGTGAGATTGGAGGTCTCTGCCAACCTGCTTGATTCTATGATTCTATGATATTATTTTTATGCATTGCACACTGATTACAGGACAAAAGGATGCAATTTGTGCTGCAATTCGATTCACAAATACAGAAATAGAGCCCTGCAGAGGGACCTGGCCAGGCTGGATGGGTGGGCAGAGGCCAATGGGATGAGACTGAACAAGGCCAAGTGCAGGGTTCTACACTTTGGCCACAACAACCCCAAGCAGCACTACAGGCTGGGGACAGAGTGGCTGAGAGCAGCCAGGCAGAGAGGGAGCTGGGGGTGCTGGGAGAGAGGAGCTGAAGCTGAGGCAGCAGTGCCCAGGTGGGCAGCAGAGCCAATGGCATCCTGGGCTGGCTCAGGAGCAGTGTGGGCAGCAGGACAAGGGAGGTTCTTCTGCCCCTGTGCTCAGCACTGCTCAGGCCACCCCTGGAGTGCTGTGTCCAGTTGTGGGCTCCTCCATTGCAGAGAGATGTTGAGGTGCTGGAAGGTGTTTGGAGAAGGGCAGCAAGGCTGGGGAGGGGCCTGGAGCACAGCCCTGTGAGGAGAGGCTGAGGGAGCTGGGGGTGTGCAGCCTGCAGAAGAGGAGGCTCAGGGCAGAGCTCATTGCTGTCTGCAGCTACCTACCTCAGCCTCTCCTCACAGGGCTGTGTTACTCTGTGCATATATTCCTCTACAATGACATCTTTTCTTTTATGGGGTGACCATGGCAGGGTTTTTTAACTCCAGTGGCTTGACATTTGAAAAGTGACAAGCCACTCCTCTATCCCTTTGATATCCCATTCAAAAGTTCAAGCTGCTACCCTTTCCCTTTGATATCTTGTTCAGCAGAGTCCCTTCCTTCACAGACACTTGAGATATTGAAGGCTGCATGTTACAAACAGCTACACTCACTAGGGCTCCCCTTATCTCAAAGACTGACTGGAATGGAGCAAAGCTGGAGGTGGGGAGAGTCAGGCGGGAGGTGAGGAGGAAGTTGTTGAGCATGAGGGTGGTGAGAGGCTGGAATGGGTTGCCCAGGGAGGTGGTTGAGGCCCCATGGCTGGAGGTGGTTCAGGCCAGGCTGGCTGAGGCTGTGTGCAGCCTGCTCTAGGGTAGGGTGTCCCTGGGCATGGCAGGGGGGTTGGAACTGGCTGCTCCTTGTGGTCCCTTCCAACCCTGAACTGATTCTGTGATTCTGTGCCAGTCTGCTCAGCCAAGCCACGAGTAGCCAATTTGCCTACAAGAAGAGAGGTGATTGTCCCAAGAGCAGGAATCAGTGTAACAGAAGCAGTCCCAGAGAGGTTTCAGTGGCAGCATTACCAAGAGGTGTCCTGCCCTCAGGAGCACAGAGCAGCAGCTTCTCTGGCTGCTGTTTCCCACTCACGTGATACAAAGCGGTTTCTGGTCCAGGCGTTCCCATCACGTCCTGTCTCAAGGAGTCCATCTGTAAGCTAGGCAAGAGGGAGTAGTGACTTGGGCTGCTGCTTTTGTCTCCCTTCTTTTTGGACTTCTTCCCAGTGTCCTTTTTGCTGTTCCTTTGGAAAATGTAGTCCTCCTGACCTATTTTCTCGTTGCTCATGTAGCGAAGCAATGAATTCTCTGCGGGAGGAAAGGCAAAGCAAAGCATCAGTGGGAACTGCTGCACCTCTCTCAGTCCTGCTTCTAAACCACACCAAGATCCTGCTACCATCTACTGTCGACTGCAGCCCTTCAAAGACTACTTCATCAGCAAACCCATCCACTCCTTTCATCTGGGTAGACAAAATTCATGAACCATTGCATTTGTGATCCTGCTGCATCCAGTTCTGGAGCCCCTGGGACAACAGGGATGTGGAGATGCTGGAGAGTGTCCAGAGCAGGGCCAGGAGGATGCTGAGAGGGCTGCAGCAGCTCTGCTGTGAGCACAGACTGAAAGAGTTGGGGCTGTGCAGGCTGGAGAAGAGGAGGCTCCCAGGGGACCTTCTTGTGGCCTTCCAGGATCTGAAGGGGGCTACAAAAAAGCTGGGAAGGGACTTTTGAGGCTGTCAGGGAGTGGCAGGAGGGGGGGGAATGGAGCAAAGCTGGAGGTGGGGAGAGTCAGGCTGGAGGTGAGGAGGAAGTTGTTGAGCATGAGAGTGGTGAGAGGCTGGAATGGGTTGCCCAGGGAGGTGGTTGAGGCCCCATGGCTGGAGGTGTTTAAGGCCAGGCTGGCTGAGGCTGTGGGCAGCCTGCTCTAGGGTAGGGTGTCCCTACCCCAGGATGTGATCACCATTGGGTGATTTCTGTGCTCCACAACCTCCCTGGGCAACCTGTGCCAGTCTCTCACCACTCTCAATAGAAAGAACTTCTTCCTAACATCTAGTTTGAACCTCCCCTCTGCCAGTTCAAACCCATTCCTCCTTATCTTGTCATTACAAGACCTTCTCATCAGTCCCTCCCCATCCCTCCTGTAGCCTTCTTCAGATACTGACCAGCCTGACACCCAGTAGGGTGTCCCTGCCTATGGCAGGGGGTTGGAACTGGCTGATCCTTGTGGTCCCTTCCAACCCTGCCTGATCCTATGATCCTCACAGCTTTCTGGCATCTTTTTTGTCTTGTGGTTTTCAAACAATGAGCAATGGGCCCCTGATGGTCATACCTCTGACCTAGGGGATTTGTTTCTTTACCAAGACCTTAATGAGCACAACTGAAGGTGGTCTCATACATTTCAAAGTCACTTGCTTTGAATATTTGAGATGAATCACCAGATCAGCCATACTTGCCCTGAATATTCTTCCAGCTTGGAACATCCTGAGCCAGAAGCAATGGAAACCTCAGCAGGACTGTCTTTCAGATGCCTGTCTGCTCTTTGGAGGTCCTTTCCAACCCAAACCATTCTCTTTTCTTGTATCTGGGAATTTTAAGCACCCAGAACCTTGTGCCACAAGGGGTTCCTCAGCCTGAACCCAAAGTGCACAAAGAGACAGCTCTGCTTCACTCTCACCAAAGATCAGGCTCAAGAGGCTGCCCAGGGAGGTAGCTGAGGCCTCATCCTTGCAGCTACTCAAGGTTAGGCTGGACAAGGCTCTTAAAAACCTGTTCTAATATTGGAGCTGCCCCTGCTGACTGCAAGGGGTTGGATTGGATGACCTTTGGAGGTCCCTTCCAACCCAGCCCATTCTATGATTTGATGTCTCTAGGGTCTTGTGTTGCAAACACCTCCCAGTGAGAAGCCTATTTCCTTACTTCATTCCAGAGAGGCTTTTATAAACCATTTCCTGGCTGAACTCTCCCAACCTGTTAATGGCCATAGCTTGGAAGCCACTTCCAGACAGCTGAGCCTTTTCTTTTGTTGTCTCCTAAACCCTCTTCATCTCTTCAATCCTCAAGAGAGGAAGAGAGCAGAACTGCACACATGCAGAGCATGAGCAAGAACTTAAAGAGCAACATCAGAATGCTTCTTAATTAACCTTCTCTCTTCTCCCAGTGGTTTGTCTGTTCTCTCCTGAACATTCAGGCAGCATTTGCATGGGGACATCTATCCCTGCTGTAACATCTTGGTCCTGGGTGACAGAAGCCATCTCAGAGGTTAGCATTTTGCAGGTTGGGGGTTACAGATCTGAGCCTCAGAGAATCAGAAATGTTGAAGATCTTCTCCTCAATGACTTTGGAGGCCAATCTCAGGCTGCTCTAGAATGTTTTTATGGAGCAAAGCTGGGGGTGGGGAGATTCAGACTGGAAGTGAGGAGGAAGTTGTTGAGCATGAGAGTGGTGAGCGGCTGGAATGGGTTGCCCAGGGAGGTGGTTGAGGCCCCATGGCTGGAGGTGTTTCAGGCCAGGCTGGCTGAGGCTGTGTGCAGCCTGCTCTAGGGTAGGGTGTCCCTGGGCATGGCAGGGGGGTTGGAACTGGCTGCTCCTTGTGGTCCCTTCCAACCCTGACTGATTCTGTGATTCTGTGATGCTGTGATGCTATGATGCCATGATTCTGTGATGCTGTGATCCTGTTTTCCATCCCAAAATGAGCTGGTGGAGATAAAGAAATGCAATGTGGACTTCTCATTGAAGCATGCCAAGGTTTATCAAGTAACAATCACCAATTTGTCCTCTGGTCTTGTAAAATGAAGTTGCCAAAATGGGGCTGAACACTATGGGTGAAGCAAATAAAAGGCTGAGATAAAAGCTGAGCCAAACTGCAGGGCTCTCTGCAGTTGGGATTTGCTTTTGCCTGGCTGAGCAATTGCCTCAGTCCTAACAGAGGCTCTGCAACACCCAAAAAATTAAGCCTGCATGCTGAAAGAACCCAAATCAGGCTCACCAAAAGAATAAGGTGGATATAGATATAGATATCTCTAAGCAAGCAGCAAAATGAGGTTAAAATATCTAGCTTGAAGCATGATTAAAGCCACAATGCCTTATAGAAGATGTTGGTTCAGATCACTTACCTCTCCTACTCTCTCTTTTTATTTTATTGGGGTCTTCATAATCCCCCACCCAGTTATATTCTACTGGCATAGAAATAGGCCTCAGTTTCCCTGGAAACAGAGGAAAAAATTGAGATCATGCACTAGAAGGCAGCATTAAACTAACAACCTTCAGGAGAGAGAACAAATTAAGTGCTAAAGCCACAGATTTCTACAGGGCTGCTTATGGAAGAGAATCCAACATCACCTCTGAACAAGAGGTTAAGGTAAGAGCTCTGTTTTCTTTAGCAGGCAAGAAGCAGCTAAGCATTTAGAACAGAAATCCCTCGAGTGGGCTGAGGTCTGTGACTGGCAAAGACATTCAAACTGCTTTGGGTTTTCACTAAGCTGTATCTGGTTATTACCCTGGGAGGCTTTGGCACACACATGCTGAAGTGTTTCAAAGAGAGATGTGGAGGTGCTGGAAGGTGTTTGGAGAAGGGCAGCAAGGCTGGGGAGGGGCCTGGAGCACAGCCCTGTGAGGAGAGGCTGAGGGAGCTGGGGGTGTGCAGCCTGCAGAAGAGGAGGCTCAGGGCAGAGCTCATTGCTGTCTGCAGCTCCCTGCAGGGAGGCTGTAGCCAGGTGGGGTTGGGCTCTGCTGCCAGGCAGCCAGCACCAGAAGAAGGGGACACAGCCTCAAGTTGTGCCAGGGCAGGTCTAGGCTGGATGTTAGGAGGAAGTTGTTGTCAGAGAGAGTGATTGGCATTGGAATGGGCTGCCCAGGGAGGTGGTGGAGTGGCTGTGCCTGGAGGTGTTGAAGCCAAGCCTGGCTGGGGCACTTAGTGCCATGGTCTGGTTGATTGGGCAGGGCTGGGTGCTAGGTTGGGCTGGATGAGAAAGAGAAAGAAAAAGAGAAAGAGAAGCAAAAGGAAAAAGAAACAGAAAAGGAAAAGGAAGAGAAAAAGGAANAAAAGGAAAAGAAAAAGAAAAAGAAAAAAGGAAAAGGAAAAAGGAAAAGAAGAAAAAGAAAAAAAAGCAAAAGGAAAAGGAAAAGAAAAAGAAGAAAAAAGAAAAAGTAAAAGCAAAAGGAACAGAAGGAAAAGAAAAAGAAGAAAAAAAAAAAAAAGAAAAAGAAAAAGGGAAAGGAAAAGGAAAAGAGGAAAAAGAAAAAGTATTGATTGCTCCAATCCTTCCTCCAGTTCTGCTGTCCCCAACATACGAAGGACACAGCTGCTGGAGTGATTACAGAGGAGATTACAAAGCTGATCCCAGGGTTGCAGCAGCTCTGCTGTGAGGACAGGTTGAGGGAGTTGGGGATGTGCAGCCTGCAGAATAAGAGAAGGCTCTGGAAGGACCTTAGAGCTGCCTTCTGATAGCTGAAGGGAACCTGCAGGAGGGCTGCAGAGAGACTTTGCATAAGAGTGTCCAGCAATAGGGCAAGGGAGAATGGTTTGAAGCTGAGGCAGAGCAGGGTTAGACTGGAGCTGAGGAAGAAGTTCTTCAGTACAAGGGAGATGAAACCCTGGAATAGGCTGCCCAGGGAGGCTGTGGATGCCTCCTCCCTGGAGCTGTTTAAGGACAGGCTGGATAGAGCCTACCTGGCTACAGCCTCCCTTCAGGGAGCTGCAGACAGCAATGAGCTCTGCCCTGAGCCTCCTCTTCTGCAGGCTGCACGCCCCCAGCTCCCTCAGCCTCTCCTCACAGGGCTGTGCTCCAGGCCCCTCCCCAGCCTTGCTGCCCTTCTCCAAACACCTTCCAGCACCTCAACATCTCTCTGCAATGGAGGAGCCCAGAACTGGACACAGCACTCCAGGGGTGTCCTGAGCAGTGCTGAGCACAGGGGCAGAAGAACCTCCCTTGTCCTGCTGCCCACACTGCTCCTGAGCCAGCCCAGGATGCCATTGGCTCTGCTGCCCACCTGGGCACACTGCTGGCTGATGTTTGGCTCCTATCTACCAGCACCCCCAGGTCCCTTTCTTGCTGGCTGCTCTCAGCCATTCACTCTGGCAGCTGTGACAGATGTTGACTGGAGGGTTCCATACACAAGACCTCAGGCTGCTGCTGTGCCAGCATCCTTATGTCAGGGCAAACTTCTGCCACTCTGCTCTGCTAAGATCTCACCTGGAGTCCTGCATCCAGCTCTGGAGCTTTCAACATCAAAAAGGACATGGCCCTGATGAAGAGGGTCCAGAGGAGGATGTTCTCTATCCCCAGCCTGTGGCACTGCTTGGGGTTGTTGTGGCCAAAGTGCAGAACCCTGCACATGGTCATTACAACCAAGATTATCCCCAACCTTAACACCTATGATCAGTCCTCCACTGTTTGGTAATGCAAGGTCCAGCATTGTGCTTCTCTTATTGGTTCTTCAGGACAAAGTTGTCCTCAGTGCACTGCAGGAGCCTTTTAGACTCTTTGTGCTTGGCTGTGTGCTCTTTCCAACTCATATCAGAGTGATTGCCATAGGCAGGGACACTTCCCACTAGAACAGGTTGCTCAAGGCCTCATCCAGCCTGGCCTAGAACACATCCAGGGAGGTAGTGGAGCACAGAATCACCCAATGTGATCAAAGATCACATTGGGTGATTCTGNTCCAGAACTGCACACAGGACTGCAGGTGGGGTCTGAGGAGAGCAGAGTAAAGGGGCAGAATCCCCTCCCTGTCCCTGCTGCCCACACTGCTCTTGCTGCAGCCCAGCACAGGGCTGCTCTCTGGGCTGCACTCACACTGCAGGCTCCTGTTGAGCTTTTCATCAGCCCAGCCCCCCAGGTGTTGTCATGTTAAGGTCTGATCACCAAATGTCTGATACACTGAGAGCCACCAGCCAGAAATAAAACCCCTTTCTACCCTGATCAAAGTGTGAGGGGTTTTGTGTCTTGGCAGTAAAACTGAAAGGACCAAACTTGTTTCCTTCCTAAAGTTTCACTTTCATTTGCCTGCTACCTCTGCTCATCTCCTTCTTGTTAGTCTCCATGGGTTCCCTAAAGCTTCCTGGTGATGGCACACAGAAGAATTTCTTCCTTGGGATGTCAGCAGAAGCTTTCTGAGGTCAGTTAGCAGCAATTATACAACAGCTGGAAGCCACTAAGAGCACAGAAGAGAAATCCCTTTGTAACCTCGTCAAAGAATGTCAAAAAGAAGGCAATAAAACAGTTAAGGATGTCCCCATGAAGCTTTCATGAAGGGGGACTGAGAAACAGTTGGGGTTTAACATCTCCAAATAGGATGAGGGGCAATGGAACACCTCTGCTGTGAGGACAGGTTGAGGGAGCTGAGGTTGTTCAACCTGGAGAAGAAAAGGCTCTGGGGAGACCTTAGAGCAGCCTGCCAGGAGCTGCAGGGGCTACAAGCAGGCTGCAGAGGGACTGTTGGCAGAGGCCAGCAGGGACAGGATGAGGGCAATGGTTTGAAATGAGAGCAGAGCAGATTGAGATTGGATGTGAGGAACAAGTTCTGCACCAGGAGGATAGTGGAACACTGCAAGAGGTTGCTCAGGGAGGTGATTGAAGCCTCATCCCTGGAGGGGCTCAACAAGGGTCTGAGCAAGCTGATCTAGTGAAGGATGTCCCAGCAGGGGGGGGGGGTTGGACTGGATGACCTTTGGAGGTCTCTTCCAGCCCAAATCATTCTGTGAGTACATCCTGAAATCAGCTCTTTCTCTAGGCCTTGGACCTCAGTTTGACTTTCTTTTATGGGTTAGCAGAAGACAGAATCTTGTCAGGGCTATGTTCTACATCTCTGTGAAATCCCAGGGTCATGCCTGGCCACACATCCTGTGCCAGCAACTGCCAGGAGGGAAGTGTTAGAATTGAAGGCTGAAATGGCAACAGACTGAAATGGAAATGGACTCAGTGGTGGCAGCTCATTGAAAAAGAAGTTAGGAGCTGAAGGGAAAGACTTTAGAACAAAGGCAGCAACTAATGACTGATTCTCAGTGCAGCCTTTGAGTTCTGCCTTTATAACCCTTACTGCTAGTACAAAACAAACCCCTTTTTCCCTTCCCTTCTCCCTTCCCTTCTCCTTCCCCCTCCCTTTCCCCTTCCCCTTATTTCTTTTTCTTTTCCCTTTCCCTTTCTTTCTCTTTCCCTTTCCCTTATTTATTTTCCCTTTCTCTTCCCCTTCCCCTTATTTCCTTTTCCTTTCCCTTTCCTTCCCTTTCCCTTAGTTCTTTTCCCTTTCTCTTTCATTTCCCCTTCCCTTATTCCTTTTCCCTTTCTCTTTCATTTCCCCTTCCTTTCTCTTTCCCTTATTTCTTTTTCCTTTCCCTTTCTTTCCCTTTCCCTTCCCCTTCCCTTTTCCTTCTCCTTTCCCTTATTGCTCTGTTCTCTTTCCTTTCTCCTTTCCCTTCTCCTTTCCCTTTTCCCTCTCTGTTCTCTTCTCTTTCTCTTCTCCTTTCCCTTTCCTTCCCTTTCCCTTATTTCCTTTTCTTTCTCTTTTCCCTTTCTTTCCTTTTCCCTTATCTATTTTCCATTTCCCTTATTTTCCCTTCCCCTTCTCTTTTCCCTTTCCCTTCCCCTTATTTCTTTTTCCTTTTCCTTCTTTCCATTTTTGTTCTCTGTTCTCTTTCTTCTCTCCTTTCCCTTCACCTTTCCCTTTCCTTCCCTTTCCCTTATTTCCTTTTCCTTTCCCTTTCTCTTTCTCTTTCCCCTATTTATTTTCCCCTTTCCCTTCCCCTTTCCCTTCCCCTTCCTCTTCCCCTTCTCCTTTCCCTTTTCCTTTACCTTTTCCTTCTCCTTTCCCTTTTCCTTTCCCCTTTCCTTTCCTTTCCCCTTCTCCTTTCCCCTCTCCTTTCCCTTTCCCTTTTCCTTTCCCCCCTCCTTTCCCTTCTCCTTCTCCTTTCCTTTCCCCTTCCTCTTCCCCCTCTCCTTTCCCTTTCCCTTCTTCTTTAACTTTTCCTTCTCCTTTTCCTTCTCCTTTCCCTTTTTCTTTCTCTTTCCCCTCTCCTTTCCCCTTTCCTTTCCCTTCCCCTTCTCCTTTCCCCTTCTCCTTTCCCTTTTTCTTTCCCTTTCCCCTCTCCTTTCCCCTTTCCTTTCCCTTCCCCTTCTCCTTTACCCTTCTCCTTTCCCTTTTTCTTTCCCTTTCCCCTCTCCTTTCCCCTTTCCTTTCCCTTCCCCTTCTCCTTTACCCTTGTGCTTTCCCTTTTCCTTCTCCTTCCCCTTCTCCTTTCCCTTTTCCTTTCCCTTTCCCTTCTCCTTTCCCTTTTCCCTCTCTTTTCCCCTTTCCTTTCCCTTCCTCTTCTCCTTTTCCCTTCTCCTTCCCTTCTACGCTTACACCTATTATACCTGGGTCAACTTTCCTAACACTCCATCCCTAATCTTCTGCAAGCCCTTGTAGTGCAAGGACACTTCCACCCTGCATGTCTTGGAAAAAACATAGGTGCTTCTAGCAGGCCTTTTGGTGCTGCTGCTGTTGTTTTCTTTTAAGGTGATAAAATAATCCTGAAGCAGAATCTGGAACATGAACCTGGTAAACAACACCAGAGGAGCTACATTCAGAAACCCCATCCATTTAACCTGCTTTTGCCCTGCCTCCCACAGTAAGAAGTGACTTTGTTCCTGCACAGAATAAGCTCTCAGGTTGAAACTGGACCAAGTCAGCACAGAATTCTTAGCAAATAGCATTTTCCAGCTTAAAAACCAAAAGCAGATGCAAAATGCAGGCTAAAAATCAGCTGAGAGTGATTACCCTGATTAGAGCAATGCCATACCATAAGTTGGTGTGCTCTCTCTCCTTCCAGGCCCACCTGTTCTTCCCTTCTCATACTCATAGCAGTACAAAACTGCATCCTCTTCCACCACGTTAAAGCGTTTCCGATACTCCTGGTCCAGGAAGGAGTTTGGAGACTCGGAGCCTGTGTGCACAGGCTTGCCCACCATGTGTCTGCCCACATCATCACAAGGCAGGTTCCCCTTCTCGTCCCTGCAGGAAACACAAGAGAGCTTTCATCTCTTTGGGGAAGACAGTGAAGTGCTGCCTTTGTAATGCACTGAGCGCTCCTGTGCGTGGCAGAGAGAGAGAGAGAGAGAAAGAGATGAAGAGGGGAAACAAGAAGGAGAGAGAAGAAGAGAGGAAGGGAGGAAGGCAGGAAGGGAGGAAGGAAAGAAGGGAGAAAGGGAAGAAGGGAGGGAAGAAGGAAGAGAGGAAAGGAGGAAGAGAGGGAGAAAGGAAGAGAGGGAGGAAGGGAGGAAGGGAGGAAG
>WAAF01008204.1:49622-60885 GCA_013400475.1 Tricholaema leucomelas
AAAGGAAAGGAAAGGAAAAGGGGGAAGGAAAAGAGAGAGAGAAAGAAAGGGAAAGGGAAGGGAAAAGGAGAAAGGAAAGGAAAGGAAAGGAAAGGAAAGGAAAGGAAAGGAAAGGAAAGGAAAGGAAAGGAAAGGAAAGGAAAGGAAAGGAAAGGAAAGGAAAGGAAAGGAAAGGAAAAAGGAAAATCAATATTTCATATGAGCATAAACCATGCCATTGATTGGGGCAACCTTTGCTATCAGGAGGGGAGATGATGAGATTGAGAGCAGCCCTGTGGATAAGGACTTGGGAGTGCTGGTGGATGAGAAGCTGGACATGAGCCAACAGTGTGAGCTTGCAGCCCAGAATGCCAATGGCATCCTGGGCTGCATCAAAAGCAGGGTGGGCAGCAGGTCAAGAGAGGTGATTCTGCCACACTGTTCTGCTCTGGTGAGACCTCACCTGGAGTGCTGTGTCCAGCTATGGGGCTCCATGCCAGAGTAGGACCACACAATCTAGCTCAGGTCACAGAGGAAAGCATCCAGACAGGCCTTGAAAGGCTCCAGAGGAAACTCCACAACCTCTCTGGCAGCCTGTGCCAGTGCTCTGGGACCCTTACAGTAAAGAAGGGTCTTGTGTTGAGCTGGACCCTCCTGTGCTGCAGTTTCCATCCATTGCTCCTTGTCCTGTCCCAGGGAACAAGTGAGCAGAGCCTGTCCCCCCTCTCCTGACCCCCTCTCAGTCTTCTCTTCTCCAGACTAAGCAGCCCCAGGTCCCTCAGCCTCTCCTCACCAGGCAGTGCTCCAGTCCCCTCATCATCCTCTTGGACTCTCTCCAGCAGATCCCTGTCTCTCTTAAACTGTCCTGCAAGGGACCTTAGAACACAGTTTCACATTCATGTTATACCTCATTTTGCAACTGATTCCCAGCATGTCAGAACCACAATCTTGATGAGATGCCCTCAAACCAACTCACTTCTAAACCATGGTTATCAGAAAAGTGGGAATGCCAAATCATCATTTTAGTTCAGGGTATAACCAAGACTGTTCCAGGAGGCAGGTCAGAGGAGCAGGGACATAACACAGGGACCAGCAAAGGAGTCACACTAAAGCAGACTCCTGAATTTGCTCTACCACTACCAGATCAAACCCATCTGACAAAAGAAACTGCAGGCAGAACAAAAGAGTGCTCCTGCTGGAGTTAACTGTTGCTTGCTTTTAGCTCAGCCTCCCCTGTTGCAATTAGGCAAGGGGACAGATAATGAACTCTTTTCCTAGCTACAGAGGTAGCCTTTCAGGTTGTTCTACTGAAATAGGATGGAGACTGTTACAGACAACAGATTTATTCTGTATTTTGAGGAGGGTGGGGGTAGGGGGGAAGAGTGTTGGGTCTGTTTTTCTCAAGCAGCCAAGAGAGTGATTCTGAGGCAAGCAGAACCTGTTCACCCTGGCTCTGCTTCACCATATGGTGCTGAGACTGGGGAGGGGGCTGGAGAGGAAGGTTCCTAAGGAGAGGCTGAGGGAGCTGGGGGTGATCAGCCTGGAGAAGAGGAGACTCAGGGGGGGATCTTTTCACTCTCTACAGCTACCTGAGGAGAAGTTGTAGACAGGTCGGGGTCAGGCTCTGCTCCTATGCAACTTGTGCCAGGACAAGCATAGAATCAAGCAGNCCTAGACCTGCCCTGGCACAACTTGAGGCTGTGTCCCCTTCTGGTGCTGGCTGCCTGGCAGCAGAGCCCAACCCCAGCTGGCTACAGCCTCCCTTCAGGTAGCTGTAGACAGCAATGAGCTCTGCCCTGAGCCTCCTCTTCTCCAGCACAAGCTGTGCCAGGGGAGGTTTAGGTTGGATGTTAAGAAGGACCTCCTGATGGAAAGGGTAATCAGAGACTAGAATGGGCTTCCCAAGGGGGTGGTGGAGTCACCATCCCTGAAGGTGACTGGATGTGGCACTGGGTGGCATGGTTTAGCTGATGGGGTGGTGTTGGGTCACAGGCTGGACTTGGTGATCTCAGAGGTCTTTTCTAGCCTCAATGATTCTGTGACTAACTAATGAAGTGTTATCAGCCTACTGCTGTAGGGCAAATAGGAACACAATGGTCAGTCCATTTACAAACCTCTTTTTGGCTTACATTAAATTGTACCCCAAGATTATCCATCTTGGTTGTGTTTTTACCTGGGAACATAAGGTTCTGTTGGAGGAGGAGGGATGTAGAGATCCTGAAGAGCAGAGCTGTCCCTTTTTGTAGGTGTGCTGATGGTGCTGGAGGGAGTAGCAACGCTGCTTGTAGGACTTCTAGGAATAAGAGGCTGGTTCAAGAGAAGAGAGGAGGAAAGAATTAGTGTTACCCTCAGCTATTAGCGTTTGAAACAGCTACAAACAAGCATCCTGCAGGTCAGAAATCATTAACAGCTCTAAATGGTTTTGTGTTCATTAACTGAAAGCACTTCTGCTAAGGAGAGAGGTTTGTGGATGGCAATGCATTGTGCTGATGAAACTGACTCCTCTGCTTGTGTCCAGATCATTGCCAAGGCCCAGAAAAACAGCAGTCAGGAGAGTTGGTGGTGGATTAGTGATTGAATACCACAGAGAATGCAGTGAATTCCTTCCTTAGGCTAACACTGTAAAGAAATAAGCCTGGTGGTGACAGGAGAAGGTGCATAAGCAGGGCATGAAATTCAGTGTCAGCTTCCTCCCACAGCTGCTCTACAGCTTCAGAATGTCAACACTGTCAAAGCTGTTTGCAGAGGCTGTAGAATCAGGCCCTGCCCTATCAGAGCACACAGGCTATGAGCCTGAAGAAGATGGAAGTGATGATGATTTAGGTTGGACTGGATGATCTTGGAGGTCTCTTCCAACCTGGTTGATTCTATTCTATTCTATGATCATCATCATCATCATCACAGGATGTTAGGGGTTGGAAGGGACACAAGGAGATCATTGAGTCCAACCCCCCCTGCCAGAGCAGGACCACACAATCTAGCTCAGGGCACACAGGAACACATCCAGACAGGCCTTGAAAGTCTCCAGAGAAGGGGACTCCACAACCTCTCTGGGCAGCCTGTGCCAGGGCTCTGGGACCCTTCCAGTAAAGAAGTTCCCCTTTGCGTTGAGGTGGAACCTGCTGTGCTGCAGCTTCCACCCACTGCTCCTTGTCCTAATGATGATGATGATTTTTCTTCTTGACTCCCCTGGGGCAGACTCCTCACAATGTCACATTTACTCCCAGGTGAACCAACTGTCCTAATGATGATGATGATAATGTCCTAATGATGATGATGATAGTGTCCTAATGATGATGATGATAATGATGGTGATTTTTCTTCTTGACTCCCCAGAGGCACACTCCTCACAAAGTCATATTTACTCCCAGGTGAATCAACTGTCCCCTCCTTGAGGGACAATCATGCATTCTAGCTCTTGATCCAAGCCAGGCAGGATCCTTCCTCTTAACCACATCTCTCTTGTGAATTAGAATCATAGAATCAACCACATTGGAAGAGACTCACCCAGCCCAACCTAGCACCCAGCCCTGCCCAACCAACCAGACCATGGCACTAAGTGCCCCAGCCAGGCTTGGCTTCAACACCTCCAGGCACGGCCACTCCACCACCTCCCTGGGCAGCCCATTCCAATGCCAATCACGCTCTCTGCCAACAACTTCCTCCTAACATCCAGCCTAGACCTGCCCTGGCACAGCTTGAGGCTGTGTCCCCTTGTTCTGTTGCTGGCTGCCTGGCAGAAGAGCCCAACCCCAGCTGGCTACAGCCTCCCTGCAGGGAGCTGCAGACAGTTGTTGTCCTCTTCACAAGCTAGCATTGAGCCATCTGACTTTATGCTTACCAAGTAAAGCTCCCAGCCTTGGGTTACCTTTCTTTTTCCTTTCACCTATGTGTAAGAACACTGCATGGCACCTAGGAACACCTCAGCCACTCACTGCCTCGTTTTAGGGTGTGTTAGATGCTTATGTATCTCAAACAACAGAAGGGATGCTCAGGATTTGGTTGTGAGAGCCTTGCAAGTCCACTGCTACAGCAAGTGATGTAAATGGGGAATCAATCACAGAATCAGGCAGGGTTGGAAGGGACCACAAGGATCAGCCAGTTCCAACCCCCCTGCCATGCCCAGGGACACCCTACCCTAGAGCAGGCTGCACACAGCCTCAGCCAGCCTGGCCTGAAACACCTCCAGCCATGGGGCCTCAACCACCTCCCTGGGCAACCCATTCCAGCCTCTCACCACTCTCATGCTCAACAACTTCCTCCTCACCTCCAGGCTGAACCTATCCACCTCCAAGGTAGTTTTCTCTCCTTTGAATGCTCACCCCCCCCTGTCTGTCTGCTATAAGACCCTCTCCTGTCTCTAAACAGGGATGTTGCTAACTGCTTTCCTGCCTCATTAGAGGCCAATGTTGAGCATTCTGGAGCCAGGCCAATGAAAGACACCTGGGAAGGGAGTGGGGAACAGACACACACACACAAAACCAGACAGGTAAAAAGACTTTGACAACCACTCAAAAGGAGACAGAAACCAGACAAAGGAAAGAAAACTCCACCAAACCCAACCAGAAACCAGAATAAACCTGGTGCTCAAACTGGGTAGACAACTCCCAAAGCCTACAATCAGAGAAACAAAAACCTCATCCCCTGAAATCATCATCTGTCACCCTGCAGCCATGGATGCTCTGCAACCACTTCACTAACACGATATTGGTTATCACTTGTACGAGAAGCACACCCAGGGGCTTGCTCAATTAATGCTCCTTGGAAGCCAAAAGACCTTTTTTGGTGACCTAGAGCCAGTTTACATTTGTTAAGGTCAGGCTCTTCGCTGTTCATGGCTCAGACTGGCAGCAGCACTGAGAGGAAGAGTGAGAGAGGGGTTTGCTCCCCTCCACTCGGAGCAAGAAGAGAGCTCTTTACTAGGAACAGGTAGATAGGAGAAAAGGAGGTCACAGAGACTGGACTGGTGGCAAGCAGTAGGAGCTTATGGTTTATGTCACATATCATAGAGTGGTCTAGGTTGGAAGGGACCTCAAGGATCATCCAGCTCCAACCCCCTGCCACAGGCAGGGACACCTCCCACTAGAGCAGTCTATGCTCTATGGAAAATCATAGACTCATTAAGCTTGGAAAAGACCTTTAAGATCATCAAGTCCAACCCCTAACTCAGCTACCATGACCATCTTAAGCACCACAGCTACAGCTTCTTCAACAACTCCAGGGATGGTGACTCCAGCACCTCCCTGGCAGCCTGTTCCAACCCCTCAGCACTCTGTCACTAAAGAAGTTTTTCCTCATGTCCAACCTAAAGCTCCCCTGGCACAACTCCAACCAGTGCTTCTGGTCCTGTCACTGGTTACTTGGGACAGGAGACCAACATCAGCCTCACTCCAACCTCCTTTCAGGTATCACAGAATCAAGCATGTTGGAAGAGACCTCCAAGCTCATCCAGTCTAACCTAGCACCCAGCCCTGGCCAATCAACCAGACCATGGCACTAAGGTATCACAGAATCATAGAATCAAACAGGTTGGAAGAGACCTCCAAGATCATCCAGGTAGTTGTACTTAAGCTTAACAGAGGTCACAGAATGGTCAGGGTTGAAGGGACCACAAGGATCAGTCAGTTCCAACCCCCTGCCATAGGCAGGGACACCTCACACTAGATCAGGTTGCTCAGAGCCACATCCAGCCTGGCCTTCAAAACATCCAGGGATGAGGGATGAGGCTCCCATCTCCTCCCTGGGCAACCTGTGCCAGTGTCTCACCACCCTTATGCTGAAGAACTTCTTTCTAACATCTAAATTCCCTCTTCTCCTGGCTTCCACCACCTCCCTGGGCAACCTGTGCCAGTGTCTCACCACCCTTTATGCTGAAGAACATCTAATCTAAATCTCCTCTTCTCTTGGATCCATTCCCCCTAGTCCTATCACTGCTTGACACCCTAAAAAGTCCCTCCCCAACTTTCTTGTAGCCCACTTCAGATCCTGGAAGCCCACAATAAGGTCTCCTCAGAGCCTTCTCTTCTCCAAACTGAACAACCCCAACTCTCTCAACCTGTCCCCACAGCAGAGCAGTTCCAGCCCTCTGAGCATCCTCTGAACTTGCAACAGGGTTGATTATCCTCTGATGGTCCTGACTTGCTGCTGGTGGGCTAGAGGACACAGGTAAGACTTCCAGAGCCTGGACTGCCTGCTCTTAACTATTTCAATCCTAATTCTAGGAGCTTAATTGCTGAATAAACCCCAATTTTGCTGCTCTAATGGGTCATGGCACCAGTCCCTGCTAAAACACACAGCCTGGCCAGGTTGGTTTGCCCTGCAGTAGAGTTTGCTGGAAGATGCTAGAAAGCAGTTAGGATTTGCACAGCTTTGGGTTCACCTTTTGGCTTGGCAAAACCACTAAGTGTGATGGGAAGAAACAGTATTGAGTCCAGCACAGGAAAACACTAAGGTAAAAAGGTTAAAAAGCTTTCCCTCAAACTGTTCCCATGGCAGACCAAGAGAAAGCAGAGGGTAGAATTAGAATAGAATAGAATAGAACCAAGCAGGCTGGAAGAGAGCTCCAAGCTCATCCAGTCCAACCTAGCACCCAGCCCTATGCAGTCAACCAGACCATGGCACTAAGTGCCTCATCCAGGCTTGGCTTTAACATCTTCAGGGAAGTGACTCCACCACCTCCCTGGGCAGCCCATTCCAATGCCAATCACTCTCTCTGCCAACAACTTCCTCCTAACATCCAGCCTAGACCTGCCCTGGTACAGCTTGAGGCTGTGTCCCCCCCAGGGAACAGCATTCAGGTGCTGCTGAATTGGATGCCTTGGAGACCATCAGTCTCATCACTGACTGCATTGTCTTCCAAGGACTTGAGCCTTCTCCTTGTTGGTAGCCCAGCCAGGGGGATGGTTGAAACAGCAATAAAACTGTTTGCAAGTCCTAACACTTCAAGCACTTGACCCATGGGGATCAGCCTGACAGAGGTAGTCTAGAAGTTAAGACATTAAAATTAGAACACCTTCCAGACTGTCCCAGCCCAGACCCCAAATCAATCTGAAGCCACAAGGACAAAGATTCCAAGTGGACTGAGGTCAGTTTCACACATTTCCTATCTTGGAGTGCTGTTTCTCAAACATTTTGGATGCTCCTTCCTCTTTCAGCATCATGAGCCTGTATGGAGCTGCAGACAGCAGTGAGCTCTGCCCTGAGCCTCCTCTGCTGCAGGCTGCACACCCCCAGCTCCCTCAGCCTCTCCTCACAGGGCTGTGCTCCAGGCCCCTCCCCAGCCTTGCTGCCCTTCTCCAAACACCTTCCAGCACCTCAACATCTCTCTGCAATGGAGGAGCCCACAACTGGACACAGCACTCCAGGGGTGGCCTGAGCAGTGCTGAGCACAGGGGCAGAAGAACCTCCCTTGTCCTGCTGCCCACACTGCTCCTGAGCCAGCCCAGGATGCCATTGGCTCTGCTGCCCACCTGGGCACTGCTGCCTCCTCTTCAGCTCCTCTCTCCCAGCACCCCCAGCTCCCTCTCTGCCTGGCTGCTCTCAGCCACTCTGGCCCCAGCCTGTAGAGCTGCTTGGGGTTGTTGTGGCCAAAGTGCAGAACCCTGCACTTGGCCTTGTTCAGTCTCATCCCATTGGCCTCTGCCCACCCATCCAGCCTGGCCAGGTCCCTCTGCAGGGCTCTCCTACCCTCCAACAGCTCCACAGCTGCTCCTAGCTTGGTGTCATCTGCAACCTTACTGATGCTGGACTCAATCTGGTCCATATCAGGCCTCTAAATGAACAGAGTACCCCCAAAACAACCAAAGCAGCATTTCCTCTCAGCCCAAGGTCTGTTGTTATCGTTGCTGCTGCTTCTTTAGCAGGCTGAAATCTATGATAAGCCTGTTAAAAAAGCCCCACAGCTACAGAAACTGAGCTGCTGCTGCCTTTATAGCAGCACAATTTCATACAATGATAGAATCAAGCAAGCTGGAAGAGACTTCCAGGCTCATTCAGTCCAACCTAGCAGCCAGCCCTGGCCAGTCATAGAATCAAGCAGGTTGGGAGAGACCTCCAAGCTCAGCCAGCCCAAGCTAGCAGCCAGCCCTGGCCAAGCAACCAGAACAAGGCACTAAGTGCCCCATGTACAGCTCAGTACAGTGAACCTTGTTAAAGGTATAAAGGGTGACACAGAAATAAGCTTGGAGCAGTGTTTAAGGGAGGTCAGAAGGCTTTTAGAGGGCTTAGAAGGTCTTTAGAAGGGTCAGAAGGTTTTAGAGAGGTCAGAAGGCTTTCAGAAGGGTCAGAAAGTTTTTAGAAGGGTCAGAAGGCTTTTAGAAGGGTCAGGAGGTTATTAGAGAGGTTAAAAGATTTTAGAAGGGTCAGAAGGCTTTTAGACAGGTCAGAATGTTTTTAGAGGGTTAGAAGGACTTTAGAAGGGTCAGAAGGTTTTTAGAAAGGTCAGAAGGTCTTTAGAAGGGTCAGAAAGCTTTTAGAAGATTAGAAGGCTCCTAGAGTGGTCAGAAGATCTTCAGAAGGGTCAGAAGGCTTTTAGAGGGGTCAGAAGATCTTTAGAAGGGTCAGAAGGCTTTTAGAGTGGTCAGAATATCTTTAGGAGGGTCAGAAGGCTTTTAGAGGGGTCAGAAGGCTTTTAGAGGGGTCAGAAGGTTTTTAGAAGGGTCAGAGGGTTTTTAGAAGGCTCAGAAGGCTTTTAGAGGGTTAGAAGGCTCTTAGAGTGGTCATGAGGTCTTTAGAGGGCTCAGAAGGTTTTTAGAGAGGTTAGAAGGCTTTTAGAAGGGTCAGAAGGTATTCAGAAGGGTCAGAAGGCTTTTAGAGGGTTAGAAGGCTCTTAGAGTGGTCATGAGGTCTTTAGAGGGCTCAGAAGGTTTTTAGAGAGGTTAGAAGGTTTTTAGAAGGGTCAGAAGGTATTTAGAAGGGTCAGAAGGCTTTTAGAGGGTTAGAAGGCTTTTAGAAGGGTCAGAAGGTATTCAGAAGGGTCAGAAGGTCTTGCAGAGGCATCAGAAGGTTTTTAGAGGGGTCAGGAGGTCTTCAGAAGGCTTTCATAGAGATCAGAAGGCTTTCAGAGAGGTCAGGAGGTCTTCAGAAGGCTCAGAAGGCTTTCTTTGGTTTTCTTTCCATGGCAACACAGAAGATGTGGCTGGCAGGTGGAGCTGCCTGCACCCTGCAGCACCAGCCAAGAGCCTTTTCCCTGGTCTCAGCAGGATGTGGAACTTGCTCTGCTCCTCCTTCCTGCGTCACAAAGGCACTGGGTGAAAAATCTTCCATGCTGCAATTCAAGTCCAGCTACTTTTTGACCCAGCAACAAAGCACTTTCCAGCAGGCAGAGGAGGACCTGGCAGCTACCTTCTTGCCAGTGTGAGAAGAGCAGCTTAGGCAAAGGAGGACTTGGCAGAAAGCTTCTTGCCAGTGTGGTGACAGCCACTTAGAGGAGATCTCAATGTGCTCTGAGGATCCTCTCCCTCAGTGAACCTTCCACCACTGTTCAAATATCACTTTGGGAAGCTTCTTTTTGCAACCTCCCATCCCCCTTCCCCCAAATAACACCAAGTGGAAAGAAGAAATAAAGCAGACAGTCTGGAGCAGAGGATGTTTATTTCAACCAGATCACGAAGCTGACAACATTTTGGAGCACTTAAGGAGAAAGAGGTCACCACTGTGGCAAGTGAGAGAAGCTTAAAAACCAAAGGTTAAGCCCTAATTGGTTTGTTCATCACATTGAGGAGCAGTGAGGAAGGCAGGCACTGCAATCTCAGCTTCCTCACCAGGGATCAGAGCAGCAAACACCCCCCAAAAAATCTAAAGGGGCAAATTTAATCAGGTTTACAGCACCATCTGCATGAATCTCTTCATAGTCAGAGAATCAGAGAATCAGGCAGGTTGGAAGAGAGCTCCAAGCTCAGCCAGCCCAACCTAGCACCCAGCCCTGCCCAACCAACCAGACCATGGCACTAAGTGCCCCAGCCAGGCTTGGCTTCAACACCTCCAGCCACGGCCACTCCACCACCTCCCTGGGCAGCCCATTCCAATGCCAATCACTCTCTCTGCCAACAACTTCCTCCTCACATCCAGCCTAGACCTGCCCTGGCACAGCTTGAGGCTGTGTCCCCTTCTTCTGTTGCTGCTTGCCTGGCAGCAGAGCCCAACCCCAGCTGGCTACAGCCTCCCTGCAGGGAGCTGCAGACAGCAATGAGCTCTGCCCTGAGCCTCCTCTGCTGCAGGCTGCACACCCCCAGCTCCCTCAGCCTCTCCTCACAGGGCTGTGCTCCAGGCCCCTCCCCAGCCTTGCTGCCCTTCTCTCAACACCTTCCAGCACCTCAACATCTCTCTGCAATGGAGGAGCCCAGAACTGGACACAGCACTCCAGGGGTGGCCTGAGCAGTGCTGAGCACAGGGGCAGAAGAACCTCCCTTGTCCTGCTGCCCACACTGCTCCTGAGCCAGCCCAGGATGCCATTGGCTCTGCTGCCCACCTGGGCACTGCTGCCTCATCCTCAGCTGCTCTCTGCCAGCACCCCCAGCTCCCTCTCTGCCTGGCTGCTCTCAGCCACTCTGTCACCAGCCTGTAGTGCTGCTTGGGGTTGTTGTGGCCAAAGTGCAGAACCCTGCACTTGGCCTTGTTCAGTCTCATCCCCTTGGCCTCTGCCCACCCATCCAGCCTGGCCAGGTCCCTCTGCAGGGCTCTGCTACCCTCCAGCAGCTCCACACCTGCTCCTAGCTTGGTTGCAAAGACACAACCACAACATTCCTCCAGGCCACAGAGGCAACCTGTGGAAAACACAGGCTGAAAACAGTGCCCTGAGCTCATAAATTTGGGCTTGTTTCCAGGCTGCATGCCAGGGAAGCTCTGATTGGCTATTGAGAGGTATTGATAGATATTAAAATAGTCACCAACTGATCTGGAATAAACCAAACCACACAACCCAGCCCAGCACTTAGTGTAAGCAGAGCACAGTGAGGGGGGATAAAAGAAAAAGGTATTGTTGCTTTCTGCACTGCTTGACCTTAGAGCTGGAATTGATGCACCTCAAAGACAAACTCAGTGTCCAACAATGCACAGCACAGCCACAGGCTAAGTAGATCCTTTCACTGCCAGCCAAGGGCACTTTGATGACTGCTGCACATAATCCTTCCTTCCTCCTTCTCTTTCTTCCCTTTCTCTTTCTCTCTTTCCTTTCCCTTCCTTCCTTCCTTCCTTCCTTCCTTCCTTCCTTCCTTCCTTCCTTCCCCCCTTCCCCCCTTCCTCCCCTCCCCCCTTCCCTCCCTTCCTCTTCTTTCCCCTTCTCCCT
>WAAF01008205.1:0-14064 GCA_013400475.1 Tricholaema leucomelas
CACTTCCTTCACAGCAAACTCCTTCAGAAGGGGAAAATGTACAAATACAGAACATTTAGACCTTAGTACTCCCTCCACCTTGTTTCCCCCCAAACTCAGAAATTTAAACACACCCACGGCTTCCTACACTACCCAAAAGTTCCTTCAAGCAACCCAGCACAGCAGAAAGCAAAGCCAGTCACAGGCAAGAGCAAAAATACAACCAAAACACAACTACCTGTCACAGACATAGGGGTCAGCTGAGCCCACAGGACTTCAGGCATCAGATACACACAGAGGGCTTAGTACCAGGGCTAGGAAAGTCTGGGAACAGACTCACAATATTCAGCTGTGAATCATTCGGTTGGGTTTTTTTTGGTGGCTTCTTTTTCCTTTCCTCCCACCCCCCAGACCATAAACATGTGTGATGGTTTGGGTGTTCCCCACCCCCCCCCACTTTGGAAATCACCCAGACTAGGCTCATCCGGCTCTGGAAATTGAGTGAAGCTTATTAATTACAGCTTAGCAGAATATACAAGCAGATATTTACAGTATATACAGTTATAGACAGAAACATACAAGGTAGAAGGTAATACAGAAACACAACAGCCCTCCCAGAAACCTGAGTCCCCAGGAGGGGCTCCCAACCACCCCTTCACCTTCCCCCTACCCCTCTCAGCCTTACCCCAGTCCCAANTTACCCCAGTCCCAAGGAAGAATGGAGGTTCGGCCAGGGGGTTAGGAAGCAAAGTGGGTTAGTCCACAATGGAGGGGGAGGTTAGAGAGTAAGATGGAGCCCAGCCAGTTCCCTGGCAGCAGCCAAGCGAGAGAAGTGCCAAGTGTCTTATCTATGTTTTGACTTATGTTTTTATACATCTCAGCAAGCCTATGAGTGAAGTAGACATCACCCTTGTTTTCCTTTCACAGCCTGTAATCTAGTTCTTCTCACCAAAACATTCTAGCTCGCTCCAAACTAACACATTTCTAAGCTGTAGAGCTACCACAATACAGAATCAGAGATCAGAATACAACATATACATATATTCTATGCCCCTGTATTGCTCCTCAACAATGTGTCTGAGTCTCTCAACAATCTCATCACCCACTACAGGAGCACAGCCAAGTCTCTCAGATCAGGACAGTGCCAAATCAACACCACGCCAGCTTGGCTCCTGCTGCAAAGGTTAGGAAAAAAAGGAGAGAGAAGCAAGTTTTGTGTGAAAAAAAAGTTGAAGGAAGACAGTCACCAAAGAAGTCAACCTGGAGTAATGCTGACAAGCAGGTTGTATTTTAGTTATCCAAGTAGCTATGTTTGGCTTATTTATTTTTTGTTCATGTTAACAAATATGTTCCCAGCTATAGCATCATGTTCAGCATGGCCAGCCACCACCCTGCTCATCCCAAGTCTTTCATACCACATGAACAGAACTGGGAACGACCGCCTTGTGTTTGTAGAAAGTACAAAGTATGCATCCACGCTGGAAGACTTCTGCATGGCACAACAGCAAAGTGTCAACAGTGACATCTTGACTGGATTTTAGTGCTGCTTCTTGCTTTCTCCATTTCTCCTGTAGTGTCATATCTGACACATGAGCACACAGGATCACAGGATGTCAGGGGTTGGAAAGGACTCAAGGAGATCATTGAGTCCAACCCCCCCTGCCAGAGCAGGACCATGCAGTCTAGCTCAGGTCACACAGGAACACATCCAGACAGCCCTTGAAAGGCTTCAGAGAAGGACACTCCACAACCTCTCTGGGGAGCCTGTTCCAGGGCTCTGGGACCCTTACAGTAAAGAAGTTCCCCCTTGTGTTGAGCTGGCACCTGCTGTGCTGCAGCTGACATCCATTGCTCCTTGTCCTATCACAGGGAGCAAGTGAGCAGAGCCTGTCCCCCGCTCCTGATCCCCAGTCCCCTGACATTTTTAGACCTTTATTAAATCCCCTCTCAGCCTTCTCTTCTCCAGATTAAACAGCCCCAGGTCCCTCAGCCTCTCCTCATCAGGCAGTGCTCCAGTCCCCTAATCATCCTTGTAGCCCTCCGCTGGATCCTCTCCGGCAGATCCCTGTTCCTCTTAAACTGGGGAGGACAAAACTGAATGCAGTACTCAAGATGGGGTCTTACCAGGGCAAAGCAGAGGTGGAGGAGAACCTCCCTTCATCTGCTGGACACACTCTTCTTGATATGCCGAGAGCCAGTGCCAACTGTGTTGTCAGCTTTCTTGATGCCACAGATTTGCAAGTCACAGGCAGCATCTTTTTGGAAAAATGCACCACAAGATGAGAGGATCTTCACAGTGACCATTTTGCAGCACAGGCACGGAAGGACAGAAGGCACATGCAGGGACATTACCATCCTGAGACACAGAACTGCACTTTTGCAAGTCCCAGAAAGTACCTCCAGTACATCACTGTGACAGACCTGTAATTCATCATAATAAACAGCTGCTCTGTAGGCAGTGCTACACGACTAGGACTGAAGTCGCAGTTTTGTGTCCAAGTCATCAGCACTTGGTGCTAATTCCATCAACTCTTACCCCTGGCTGCCTATACTTGCCTTGTGTTACCCCCTGCCTCAAGCCAAGTGAAGGATTTAGGCAGCTGTGCAGTGAATCAGACTGGGAAACAGATTTGGCTGAAAAAGGTAATTTCACTTTTTACACCATTCTATTCCTAATCCACCTGGTCCCCAGGAGACCACAGCAATGCTTCACCCAGTGCAGCACAGGGAGAGAGCAGGTGGGGAAAGGGGTCAGAACACACAGCAAGATCACTTGGCCAAGCAACTCTTCAGTCAAATCACAGCTTTTGTGTCTCACATACGTTCTCCTACATTTGTCTGTCCATTACAGAAAGTCCTAACATCTCCAGAAGTAAAGCACAATGAACTTTCACAGCCAGAAACGCTGCTGAAATTGAAGATGGGGAGAGGGTTACCCCCTGACATGCATGAAATCTGCAGAGAAACAGGGACCTAACTCCGCTCTGTCCAAATACTACATCACCTCTACTCAAGACACTGCTCGAACTGTGGTTGCAGGTATTTCAGGCCCTCCCTTTTCTTTGAGACAGTAAGCTTAATTGTCTGCACTTTAAGGATAACAGGGAGGTTACCCTTTGCATGCATAATTCTTACAACCGATAAAAGGCCAATTCAGTAATTCAGCAGTCAGAAGCTGCTGAAGCTCCACACACCCTTATATGAATTCCTTGCCTAAGTGCAATGGCCAATGCCTGCTCTGTGAACTCTGATGTACAGGAATGGTCTTCAAAAACACTCTTCTTATCCTAATGTAATCTTCAAGTAACATTATTTATTTATACCTTAAGGAGGACAGATCCTGTCTCAATCACCCAGTGTTCAACTGGAAAGAGGGGGATTCTGTTGCTGTAGCAGAGAAATGCAGGAGCTGGAGGCCATGTATAGAGGAATCCACGTGCACCAACCTCAGTCTTCCTCAGGTGGCTACAGGACAAAGATACAGGGACACTCTATTTTAAGGTTGAAAGAGACTATAAACCACCCTGGAAATTACCAAGGAGCTATCTTGGCAAAAATCCATTCTTAAGAGTCACTCTGTGCTTACAGCTAGGGTTCAGTCATTTCAGATGAACTCCATGCCGCTATATAAGAGATGAAGCAAAAGCAGGTATCAGCAGAGCACAGGTATCACTAGGTTGGAAATCTGGACCTCGAAGACTAAAAATTATTCTAGAAAACCTGGAGGGAAAAATACAGGCAAAGGACCTAAATCTGGACAATCAACTACCACAGACTCTGGAGAACAAGTCCAAGAACCCAGTACTTCCTCCTGTATGCCCTTCCTCATACACTAAACCACACAAGTATTCTATCACACATCATTTCCCACTCCATTCCTAGTGCTGAGGAATTGCTTGCCTTAAAATTATTTGATAAAGGGAAACAGTAAACTTCATCTTAAGAGAGATCCCCAACAGTTCCCACTGAGCTTGAACTTCTTCCTTTTAAAATGTGTTTGACAAGTGCAGATGTCAGGCTTTTGGCTTGGTCTCAAGGCGTTCTAGGTCTGGTAATGTCAGGACGAGGGGGAATGGGTTTAAACTGGCAGAGGGGAGATTTAGACTGGATGTTAGGAGGAAGTTCTTTACAGTGAGGGTGGTGAGACACTGGCACAGGTTGCCCAGGGAGGTTGTGGATGCTTCCTCCCTGGAGGCGTTTAAAGCCAGGCTGGATGAGGCCTTGAGCAGCCTGCTCTAGTGGGAGGTGTCCCTGCCTATGGCAGGGGGTTGGAGCTGGATGATCCTTGAGGTCCCTTCCAACCTAAACCATTCTATGATTCTGAAATGGTTCCCTCCTGAGGAATTTCACAGTTGAGCAGGAGTAACTAACCAGTGCAACTGTGTTAATGGGATCTGCTGGGAAGCATCCAATAGTACAGAAAACACTGTGCACTCTGTGCTGGTTACTCTGTTTACCTCTGGGTTTGTTTCCCTATCTAACTCTATCAGTATGTAGGCAGTAATAGCTGCTATCCCCACACAGACTGCCAGGGTTATTTCTGCAAGACGGAGGGATCAGCTTCCAGTTTCTTATATGTAATTATTTAGATGTGCAGCTGGCTTAAGGAGTCTGCTGTTTGATTCTATGCAAATGACAAGGGCCTTGCCAGTTACTCCATACTGTACCTATTACCCTGAAAACCATGCAGAGGGGTGGTTAGGCACCCCAAGGTGCTAAATGTAGAAAGATGTTTACATTAAAGTTCCCTTGCTTAATGCTTTTCATCACATGGTTACCATTTGCTACCATTGTTTGTGGCTGGAGAGCTGGACCTGAGGGTTCTAGTTGACAAGAAACTGAGTATCAGCCAGTAGTGTGCCCAGGTGGCCAAGAAAGCCAGTGCAATGCTGGCTTGTATTAGACATGCTGTGTACAGCAGGAGTCAGGAGACAATTGTCCTCTTGTACTCAGCTCTGGTGAGGTCACACCTCAAGTATTGTGTTCACTTTTGGGCACCTCATTACAAGAGGGATGTGGAGGTGCTGGAGTGCAGAGGAGAGCAACACAGCTAGAGAAGGGCCTGGAGAATAGATCTTATGAGGAGCAACTCTAGGAGCTAGGAATGGTTAGTCTGAAAAAGGGAAGGCTGACAGGAGACTTCATTGCTGTCTGCAACTACCTGAAGGGACACTGTGGAAAGGCTGCTGCTGGTCTCTTCTCATGGGTAAAGAGCTACAGAACCAGAGCAAATGGCCTCAACCTGCAACTGGGTAGGTCTGAATTAGATATTAGGAAAACATTTTTCATGGAGAGAGTGGTCAAGCATGGGAAGGAGCTGTTCAGGGAGGTGGTGGAGTCACCAACCTTGGATGTGTTTAAAGGTCATCTGGATGTGGTGCCTGGGGATATGGTCTAGGGTGAACCTCGTACAGTAGGGTTATCATCTGGACTTGGTGATCCCAAGGGATTTCCAACCAGAATGTTTCTGTGTTACCACTGGGTCTGATGTAATGCAATTTAAATAGAACATCACTACTTACACAATCAGGGCCATGTAAAGAGGTAAACCACTATAGTTGTCAGTTTTTCCTCAGTGGCTCCCACACAACTGATGAATAATCTGACCTTTAAAGCTGTTTCACTCAGCACTATGAAATTCTTCCCTTGACATAGAGGGCAGCCACCAAGAGAGAGATGCTCTGAAGCAGCAAATTTCTGATGTGGCATCTGCACACCCCTAAGTGCCAGTGGTTTCTGCCATTAGCCTGCAGCCTGAAGCCCTAGGGGATGACAAACTGCAATGTCCCGGGAGGCTGTGTTGTAGTTCGGTGGGGTTTGTGTGTTGTTCGGGTTTTTGGTTGCTGTTGACTGTTTTTTAACACCCTTAGTCCACTAATGGGCTATGTGATTAAAGGTTAACAGCATTAGAAGTGCAGTAGTTAGCTCCTGCTTACCTCATGTGACATTTCAGGGATAGGTTTTGGGGCAAGGAGGCAGACAGCTGGCTCCACAGGTGATTAGCAGAGCTGGCTTCTCCCACTGTTTTTCATGAAAGCAGTTATCCTTCACTTCTTGCGGTTCTATCTGCAAGAGCAGCAGCACGAAGAGTCGACTCCTTCTGGACGTCCTCCCCTACTTACTTTAACGTAAACTAGAGGGTTGTTGTTTCGCCAGGAAGCTCACAGAGCTGCACCCTTCTCACTTTACACGGCTAACACCCTCCTCTTTACAGCATTCACCCATCACATTTCTGTCCCAGACAGCGATAACTTCAAAGCGTGAGAATGCAATGTGAGAGGGAACAGCAAGCAGTGCGGTGAGCATTCTGACCTTCATTCCCACAACTTCAGGATGCCTCCCACGGGGGAGGAAAGACAGTGGGACATCTGGTTAAGGAGAACAAGAAGGCATGATGTGTGCAAAAGCCTGGGCTGTACCTGCCTAGATTATGCTAACGTGTAGGTATGTGGTCTATCCTCAAGACTCTATAGAGTCAGAACGAAGAATGGGTCACCGGTGGATTCACAGGGAGTTGTGTGGAGTCCGTGTCGGCCCTCGCTAACATCAAAGGACTTTCTCTTTTTCAGTCTGATCTGCAAAACCTTTGCTAGCAAGAGACCCAGATCTCGATTTTACCCTTGTACAAGCTGGGGCTGTTCAGCATAGCATTAAAACCTGAAAAATTATTACTCAGGTTTTGATGGGCATAAAAACGAGGGTGACTTGGGTGTTACTGAAAGATCTCTGCAATGAGGTAATGCAGAGGGCACAGCTGGGCAGCCCAACAGGAAGACATGCAGAAGCTCGAAATTCAAACGGCATTGCAGTGCCATCACCACCCCTTCCATCCTTTGACTCACCGAAAGGCAGGACCCCATAGAACGCCACATCTATCCTTACTCTGACAACAATTTTGCTCTGTTAAGCACTAAGCACTTCCTTATGTGGAAGGACAACCCTGTGCTGGGCTGCAGCAAGAGCAGTGTGGGCAGCAGGGCAAGGGAGGGGATTCTCCCCCTTTACTCTGCTCTCCTCAGACCCCACCTGGAGTACTGTGTGCAGTTCTGGAGCCCCCAATACAAGAAGGACATGGAACTGCTGGAGCCAGTCCAGAGGAGAGCCACGAAGATGCTCAGAGGGCTGCAGCAGCTCTGCTATGAGGACAGGCTGAGAGAGTTGGGGCTCTTCAGCCTGGAGAAGAGAAGGCTTCGAGGAGACCTTAGAGTGGCTTTCCAGTATCTGAAGGGAGCCTACAGGAAGGCTGGGGAGGGACTATTGACAAGGTCTAGTAATGTCAGGACGAGGGGGAATGGGTTTAAGCTGGCAGAGGGGAGATTTAGACTGGATGTTAGGAGGAAGTTCTTTACAGTGAGGGTGGTGAGACACTGGCACAGGTTGCCCAGGGAGGTTGTGGATGCTTCCTCCCTGGAGGCGTTTAAAGCCAGGCTGGATGAGGCCTTGAGCAGCCTGCTCTAGTGGGAGGTGTCCCTGCCTATGGCAGGGGGTTGGAGCTGGATGATCCTTGAGGTCCCTTCCAACCTAAACCATTCTATGATTCTATGACAACAGGATCTTCAGGGAGGAGCTTTCAGGTATGGAATACTGTGTTCTGCAGGACAACTGCTGCATGACCACAACTATTGCTAGACTGTACAAGCTATGCTCTTCAGACCTTAATATATTGAGTCTAGTCCTCCTGTCTCCACCAGTGCACACAGATAGGCCTTTCTGTAACTAATTTGGTTTGTCTCACATCAAATTGGTAGCAGGTATTTCATGATCAAATCTACTCAGGGTTTACTCCCATGAAATACTTTCCTGCTGAAAAACCTCAGTCCAGACCAGAAATCTCCAGTATTCCCACAGAAAGGTTCACTCTGCAGTACTGAACTGCATTCCAAAGCTTTTACAAGTGTCCACCGTGGTTAATTTGGTTAATTTTACATGAGCCCAAGAGAGTTCATTAATTACATATCAGACCATACCAGTCCAGCAAAAGGATTAGTCTGCAAAAGCAAAACCAAACCAGCATCACAGAAACACCAGTGTGAACACTGGGAATAAAACCTTTGGTTTCAATGGAAACACACACTTCTTAGAGAAAAAACAAATGCCTCCCCGCTCCCACTCCCCAAAAAACCCCACCAACCAAAAAACCCCAAACAATCCCCCCCTCCAAAAAAACCCAACCAACCAAACAACAAAAACTCTACTCCAGAACCAAACCAACACAAGTGCAGTTCTCCAGTTTAGGAGGACTGACACAGCAGGTCGCACAGCAACAGCTGGCACATGCAAGCCTCTATGTTCACACAAGGGACTCTCTGGCCAGCAGAAATTAGACCTCTGTAGCAAAGAAACATTTCACAACACTACAAAGCAATTTTTAAGGGTATATGTACTATTTGGTGTGGACATGGGTGGCAGAACTTAAATTTCATAGCCACCTGAATATACAAAGCCTGAAATAGTTACCAAATCTGCTAAAAATCTCTTTTTAAAGTACTAACTTCTACACACTATGCAAAACATGTTTGGTTTCACAAGTGTCTGGCATTCAAGCAGCAGGGTGAAAATGCTGCATGGTGAAAGGCAAAAACCCCCCCTGCAGTGAACAGCAGCCTCTCCATTTTTAACTTGGCAATCCACTGAACTGTGTGGGCCCAACCTCACACTATCGCCATAGAAGGTTCACGTACCTGGTTTGGGTATACCAGTGAAGCAGAGGAAACCAGAATCCCACATTCAGAGACCTCCAAGATCATCCAGTCCAACCTAGCACCCAGCCCCAGCCAGTCAACTAGATCATGGCACTAAGTGCCATGTCTTTTCCTGAACACCTCCAGGAACAGCAACTCCGCCACCTCCCTGGGCAGCCCATTCCAATGCCAATCACTCTCTCTGCCAACAACTTCCTCCTAACATCCAGCCTGGGCCTCCTCTGGCACAACTTGAGACTGTGTCCCCTTGCTCTGTTGCTGGTTGCCTGGGAGAAGAGACCAACCCCACCTGGGTGCAACCTCCCTTCAGGTAGTCGTAGACAGCAATAAGGTCCCCCCCCGAGCCTCCTCTTCTCCAGGCTAAACAATCCCAGCTCCCTCAGCCTCTCCTCATAGGGTTTGTGTTCCAGGCCCCTCACCATCCTTGTTGCCCTTCTCTGGACACATTACAGCACCTCAACATCTCTCTTGACTTGAGGGCCCCAGAACTGCCTGGAGTCTATAGTACCAAGTACAGTGGGACTATGATCCACGCTAAACAAAACCAGTTTGCATTTCAAAGACAGATGTTACAAATATCTGAGTACCAAAGGCTGAAGAGAAAGACAGGTGTACATCACCTTTAACACAGAGATAACATAATACCTATTTTATACATGTTTTTACTTTTTTTCCCCTCATTCCACACGGAAGTGTTTATTTCATGCAGCTCAAAGCACAAGGGCTGGGATCATATTGGACGTTACACGCACCAGAAAAACTTCTCATTCCAGAAACAGCATTTGAAATATGATAGCTGCATGTAAAAAATATAATTGCTGCAGCTACACTTCATTCTGAGTGTTGTTTTCTCTCTTAAGTGGATTGGGAAGTTAAATGCAATGATTGTAACCTCTGAAGCAACAGTACGAAACTTAAGGCCAAGTGGGAATGAAGAAATGCATGCAAAAAGGTATTTCACCATTCAAAACTTTCTCAGCAAGTAAAATGAAACCACATGTCCACCACTAAAAGTAGAGATTGAGTTGTTATTGTGAAGTATCACACTCAATTACCTCACATACTGCTAGCATTAGCAGAGTATTTCCTACAACTATACTGTTCTCTACTAAATGCCGATTTAGGGCATCTGGGAAAAGTAATTTTGTTTAGTTTCACACATTCTCTGCTCCCCAAACTCACACATTTGTTAAACACAACTGAAGAAAAAAAATACTTCTACATACCTAGGCCAAACTCTGGATTGCATCATTATATTTAGATGTGTTTATGAAGACAGGAAAAAAAAACCAAACAACCAACCAACCCCCTGAGTGCATTCTCCAGTTCCTCCTAAGAACAACATATATTAAGTACTGTAGATTTGCCCAAGATTAAAGCAGGCATCTTTAGCTTTTTGCCTGCAAGTAAGCTGCCAAAACAAAACCAATATTCATCACAGAATTCATTCGCAGAATGAATTTGAGGGGGTTGATATGAAGTTTTCTTACAAGAATAATGACAAATATCCTGTAGAAGACTTCAACTTCTATGCATTTATTTCAAAGCTTATGACTAAGCTGTAAATGTTAACTAGAAATTCACACACGTCACCCGAAAGTGGCTAGACCACATTAACACAGAGGCATGTTCTCATTAGTTTCTCCTAAAGCACATTTTCTAACTAAAAGAAGAGACAATTCAGACTCTTCCCTAGCAACAATTAACACTTTCGGAAGGCATGCAACACCTGGACATTTTTGGGTACGCTCAAGTTCTGGACACTAACTCCTGAAAACACTGCTGCATGTCATAATGCACAGAATTTTCATTCTATGAATTTCTCATAGAATCATAGAATGGTTTAGGTTGGAAGGGACCTCAAGGATCATCCAGCTCCAACCCCCTGCCATAGGCAGGGACACCTCCCACTAGAGCAGGTTGCTCTGTCCAATTTCTTTCACTTAAGCTTTGCAGCTCTTTCCAAGTGATAAAGGCAGAACCCATTTAGTAATTTTCTCCCCGTAAATTTGCATCTAAGCTCTCTGAAAAACACTTGAAGGCATCCCATAATGACCCACCAGAGTCCAGAAGTCCCCTAAGAAAGGCCAGAAAACCCAGTATGTTTACAGATGAGATGAACTTCAAAGATGATCATGAAATGACTCATGAAGTGGAATGTCTCCAGCTTGTTAAAGGTCAAAGGTAGGGTTCTTGTAACACCTAACACTGTTATAACCTAAACTCCACTTCGGAACAACTCACCTGAAATTCCAGAAGTCTGAGAAAGTAAAAAGTCATTTCCAAAACAGACTTGACACGACAGGAGATACTTCCAATGACATTGTTTCAATTAGTTGCTGCAAATCTTCAGAATCCATCTTCCTGTGACACAGTGGTTTTCATTTCTGAGGGAGGTCAACTGCTCTCACAGAAGGATAACCCAACCAACAGAGAAGCCCAATGCTTCCACAGAAGCCCAGCCTCGCCACAGCAAACCTGATTGGTTTTTGCTAAGTTTTAAAAGCAGATGTTGATACATTGAGCTGATGCTAATTCATAGTTGGTAATCACCCTAACAGTAAAGCTTTTTTCTGTTGGACATTGCTGGTTAAGTTGCATGTAGACAAATAAACACAGGCAGGACCAGGAGCAGGAACTGGTCATCAACAGAGAAAAAACCCTCAAGAATCCCAGTCTGTAAATCCAAGCATCACAGCAAATGGATGTTTTAAGACTGTTTTTGAAATGAAAATTAAAGTATTTTGGGGAATATGACTTCTCATGTAAAAATAATAGAGCACAGCCACACTGATTAAGCACATTAGCAGGTAAAGGATGGACATGAAAGACAACGTCAGGCAGCAAGCTGAACAAAGGAGAGGGAGTCATGCCAAAATGCAAGCGCTACTTCTCTTTTCATCAGAGGAGCAGTAAGGTAGGAATACAAAATGGTACAAGCAAAGTGTAAGCCAGATTTGGACAGCAAGAGTCAACACAATCATGAGCAGGATCAAATCAGACTGGCAAACAGAAAGTGGTTACAAATATGGGAGACCTCAGGTGAAGTTCAAACTCGGCAAGCTGTATCATCACCTGAGTTACATAGCACCAGTTCAGTGACAGGGGTACTTTTCGGTGCTTTTGCCAAATTGCTTTCGAGTCTGCAAGCATATTAGTTGCTCAGCTCTACCTGTGAAGCTACCTCTCTCTGAATTAAATTTTAGAGCTAAAAAACATTGCTAACATGCCTTCAGCAGTCTTTAAACCTGAAACCAGCTTTTCAGCACAACAAAACCCCAAGTACTTGGTATGTCAAGAACTGCTTGGGACTGTGGTTTTTTTGCTAGAACAGACCTGGTAACTTCTTTACTGGACAGTGATACTGGGCTGATTCCTTCTCCAGAAGTAAAAACTGCCCACTAAAGCTTCGTTCGAGACTGTAACCAATCTCAAGTTCCTACTGATTTTGATTTCTACTGTGAGCCTCTAGTAGAAAAAAAAAAAAAAAGGGGGGGGGGGGTGGGGGTGTTCTGGGGTTAAATTTATGGCTGACATACTACGAAAGCTAACAGATGAAGCAGCTGACTTAATTCCACTTTATCCATAATACCAAGAAATAGCACAGCTAGCTTGTGATGTGTTAAAAGAACTGGCATCTTACTTATTTCAAACTCAGTTTGGTCGTGGGTTTTTTTGGCTGGTTGGCTTTTTTACTCCTATAACTGAATAGCAACATTAGCATCATATTCACATAAAGGCCAGGAAAAGTATGGATATTTTGGTCCAGTCTGGCAATAATTTGCATGCAGGCTCAAATAAGCACGAGAAGTATCTGTTTATAACAAGGAGTCTTCCAACTGTAGTTAACTTCTCACCTATAAGCCTTTTGATGAGGTCACAACACCACTTATACTTGCATGTCTTTATTCCTTATTCCACTTAACATGTTAATACGTTAAAACAAAGCTTTATTTTGCTCAAGATAATCAGAGAAAAAAATCTAAGAACTGACACAGAAGTTACAGGAATGTCTCCATTACAGGAAAAGTAGCAAAAATGAAGGAAAACCACAAACAAGCAAGCAAGCTGAATCTGAACATCAGAAAGAGCTGAAGCAGAAGAGACAAGCCTCACCCTCAGCATTCTCTATTAGTATCTTCACATTAGTTACCAGGGGGCAACATAATTAAGAGAACAGTTTAAAAACAGATGTTGTCTAGCAATGGCACATACATTAACTAATTTTATCAAACATGCAGACTTCTCACACTGAAGTCAACCACCACAGGGCTGTTTCAGGCTGCTGAACTCTGAACAGTATTTTGATTAAAACATGATTAGAATTCCGAACCCAGTGGATGCAAGAGTAGAGAGTAGTGCTAATCTAGAGGAAAGAAGATGTTTGGTTTAGGTTTTGTTGTAGCTGTGCAAAATATAGTTCTTCTCCCTTGGCGGGGGGAAGTAAAAATCTGTGTGCATGCTTCAATTCTACACAATATGACTGAAGCCTAGGAGCAGAAGAACCATTACTAGTAGAACATGGTATTAGAATTCCAGGTCATAATAGAAACATGCAGATGTCGTACTCAAAGAATTTACAGGCTTACAGAACTTACAGACTCGAAAGTCTACACTGACGTTTTCATAAATACATCCACTCCACAGTAACACCAAGCATCCAGATAGAAATCCTCCCTATTATTGATGCTGCATAGTAATAACCTTTCTCCTTTCCCACTCAGCTGAACAACTTATTAACAAGGTTGGAAAAAAAAACAAACCAACCCAAAACTAAACCCCAACTCATTCATGGTTTTAAAGTGGAGAAATGGCTATCTAAAATACTGTAAAAATAACATCTTATAGGTCTAACCTCTGACCTCTAATAAATGAGTTTGCTAACAAAAACATTAAAAAATCCATCAAGTTTAATCTGAATTTTTAGACTTTCAATGAATGTTCTCCCATACCTGCAGTAAGATTCATTCAAGATGAATCTGGGAAGCATTTGCCCTAGGAGCAATAGATGTATACTCTTGTCTCCTACAGAGAAGCCCACTTTGAGACTTAGAGCTTATTAAGTCCGTATTTGCTGTAGAACTAAATCTCCAAGACACCTCACAAATTGTACTAGGTTATGGTTTTAGATAAGACAATTACATCTACATCAGAAGATTCTTCTCAAGAAAATATAAAGCATATCACACTGTTTTATCAATCCTTTATTGAAGATAACAAGTTGGCTATGTTCACTGTATTGTATGAAACATCACAATATCATACTGGGAAGGTACTATCAGTACAGGATTGGACCAGAGCGGACAGTCTGAACAATAAACCATTTTGCATTCTTCATTCCCTATCTTTTACCACCCCACCCCCCCAAAAAAAAAAAAAAAAA
>WAAF01008205.1:14133-81392 GCA_013400475.1 Tricholaema leucomelas
CCCAAAAAAAAAAAAAAAAAAAAAGGGACAAATACCTGTTAACATCATCATTTAGAACACTTTAACTTACAAGGCTAAAGGCTAATGAATAAATAAAATATACTGTGGCAATAAACCTCTCTAGACCAAAAAAACTTAGATACACAGTGAATCAAAATGATTGGGAGAGCTGGCCTTCAGCACCAGTATGAAAGAGCGTGTGGTTTTTACAGACTCACCATGGGGATAAAGTTACAGAAAAATACCATGAGAATTCCATTTCACATAAAACCAGTTGATGACTGTCATTAGCTTAAAACTACACACAAGGGCAATTACATCCTCGCTGAAACACAGTTTAAACAAATAGGAAAATGTTTACAAGGCATCCACAGCATGTTAATCATGTACAGATGGATACATTCATTGTTTCCCCTCCCCAATAGCTTTTATTTTAGATAAATACTTTACTCTTCCCCATTTTCAGCATTTACTGGACTCATTACATGCACAACTCAAAGAAGTCAGAAAAAAAGTCAAGGTTATTGCAAAAATAGAATTAAACTAAGAATCTTCAAGTACCTTACATGACAGCCACTCTGTACCATGCCCATTTGCTTATAAAATGAAAGGTCATTGAACCCATGAAAATATCTCTAATATTTTCTTAATTTAAAATAGATAATTTTAAGTGTATTTATAGTAATCTCAAAGCGATAATTTGAACTTTGAAAATAATGCAAACAATTAAAAATTATACCCATATTACACAAAACTTCTGTCTGTAAGCCAAAAAAAAATTAAAAAATCCAAAAACCTATAGAAAACCACATTGAACAACGACAACAACAAAAATTTACATTATAATAAAGGCAATTTTTCAGCATTTAAAAAAAAAAAAAAATCCTGCAGCTGTGAGAGATGTCGAAGCAAGTCACTACTAACTATAAATCCATCAGTTTGGTTTGAAAAGATTTTCCTAGCGAGAGTTTAAGGGTGTGTGGTACACATGCGTAAAATCCTTGCTGTTTTTAGATGCCTAGGATCTTCAGATATTATTGCCAACACTATGTATCTTAAAGCAAGCAGTAGGCAACGCATCACAATTTGGGCACCGCGGGGAAACCTAACGGTCTGGTAATACAGGTAAAACTGGAAAATTAAAAACCCAAAACACATCTGTTAGTGTATTGCCCAATTAAAACTGCTTCCGAGCCACAGAGCTGCAAAGCCTTCCAACTCAATAAAGTGAAATTTAAGTCATGTCTCAAACAATCACTTTGCACACTCTCGCATTCATGTGCTGCGCGTTTCACGTAGCCGTAATGTATCTTCAGAGTACACCTACTACCCCGTGCACCTCAGCTACACATACTGATCTGCTGGGAGAATTGTTCCTTCTTTTTAAGGGCCAAAGTTCATTACAGATTTTTAAATACTATGCCTGAGGCTGGTAAAAAATACTGTAGTTACAGGCAATGCTAAGAGTGGCAAGATCAGAAAACACAAAAATGAACAAGTGATGGAAAAATCTAATATCTTTCTGCCCATTTCACAAAATGTTGGAAATCCACCAGAATTTTTCCCTTGAAGAAATCAGATTTAAAACTTATTTTCCCCCCTTTCAGAATCAAAAGCATTTTAGTAGATTTGTAAGGCTACCACGGATCTTCTAGTTCTCCAGCACCCTACAGGAAAAGAAGAGGAGAAATATTACTACTCACCAATACAAATGAACACATTTTATTGCAGTTTGGATTTCAATGCCATAATTAAGTAGAATGCTAGTGTATGACACGTGACATTTTCCCTTTTCCCCATACCTACCCGCTTCTACACGCAAACATTCTGTTCCTCAACTTCATGAAGGAATTTACTTTCCCAAAATACAAACTCAGTTAAGCTAAAAACAAGTATTACCTAAAATTGTACTAAATCATGCCTATTAATTGATTCAACATCTATGGACTAATAAATAAAGGCTATAAAATACAAAATAACTCAGCTCTTTAGGCGTTCCCAATCCACAAGAAATTCCCATAAGCTTTTTTATTAAGGCAGTGAAATCTGCACCTATTTTGAATAACAATATTTTTGTGCAAGTGAACCGACCACTGCCACAAGAATTGGCAGATTAGCTACGGCCACTGTAAATTCCCAGTGTCATCACAGATACACCCAAATGCATATACATACATGTGTTGTGCACCAAAAGATAGGGGAAAGATTCGGTAGATGGCAAGCTAGGCAGAAGAGCCAGTTTATTCATTTACACTGCTGATGCTTAACATGAACCTGGGAAATATTGCCCAACAAGAACAATCAATGCGCCAAACCCAGAATTACTCAAATATATGCCAAAGTTAATGAACATTTAGGAGTTAACATCAAAAGCTATGAAAAGTTTCATGTCAGAATGACAGCATTTCAAAGGAAGTTTATTACTTGCTTAAAAGAGTCCATGTGCATACAGATATTATTCACAGCATAGTCTTTATTTTCACTCAAACACAAATTCTTAGAAATTGACACTAGGTACTAAATCTAAGTACATTTTCATTTTGGGATATACATTATCCTACAATCTCAGAAATAGTAATACAGTCACCTAGAAAATGGGTATTTATGATGAACAACATACAATCTGAATTGAAAGAAAAGGTCAAACATTTAATGAAGAATAAGTAACAACCTAATAAGCAATAACTTCTGCAATTTAGTTGTAAGATAAACTATACACAGTTCAAATACAAACATGCAGTACATGATGTTGTGGAGAAAAAAAAAAAGAAAAAACTCTATCATTCCCTTAATTTGCACAAGAGATACAATGAAGATGCAAATTACTTCCCAGTTAACAAACATATACCATCAAAATTATTATTTAACACGGTACTTGATAAGTTAGGATTCTTTTTTGCATGGTAGCTACCAATTGCTGGTGTCCTAGGTTTTTAAAAAAACAGCACCATCTCAAATGAGATTTTAACTGCTTGCTACACAACACAAAATGCAATTAATAGTTGAACGTCTAAGGAAAAAAGAGCTTTGTACAAATAACTAAAGCAAAACCGAAGAGACTTCTAAGATAGAAGTGACAACTGTTGAGATATAAACAATGGAACATACATCAAGTGAAGCAAAGAGTTAAATCCGCTATGGAAAACATTACATCTTTTTATCACCCATCTCGTTCATCCCTGAATCTTCCTTTGAGCTCTGCATTTCAGCAAGGCGATTCTCAGATTCTGTGTGGGTGTCTGGTATATGGTAACTGAGTCCAGCACGAGTATCTGAAGTAGATGCTGCAGCTGATTCAGGAGCGCACTCTTCTCCCTGTATCTTAGCTAGCCTGTAACTAGTCAGCATCTCTTCCAGCAGGTGGCGGTAGTTCCCCCTATGATTAATTCTCATTTGCCTGAGCGCTTCCACCAATTTTCCCTGCGTTCCACTGTCCTCGGCTTCGCCAGGGTCCTTTTTTTAAGATTCAAGACCCCAAAAAAATCAGCAGTTAAACTATTTTCTAGCGACATTTGAAAAAAACAATTTTTTTTTCAGACTGAGAAAAGCATCTGCTTTGCTCTACTTGAATACAGAACACCTTATGAGCAGTATATATTAGAACAATAGCAATAATCTGTGTTTGTTTTATACAACACAGTAACTTAATTAGTTATAGCTATAAATGACATTTTAGTAATTTCAATTTTTTGAGCCAGACAGTGTCAACATAGTACCTCCTTCCAATTACCTCTATGTTGATGCAAATTGTCTTTTGATGAATATAACTGATACTCCCCACAACTTTGGTCAGTTGTTAGTGAAAAACTTGAGCTTCTTTAGCCATCAGGTTAATGTTTTCAATTCTCAACTTCTGCACAGCCAATAGCAACACAGTTCTGTGAAAAACTTACTACAGAGAACAGAGAGTTCTACAACTAGCAGTTTACTTGAAGCATGACATTGGTAGAAATGCTCAGTGTTGTAGAAAAAAATCCCTGAGGTTTTTGCCTGCATGATACTGCCATGAAGAGCTACCTACCAGCACCAAGAGCAGTGGTGTCTGAACAACATAAGGCACTAATGTTTTGCAGATGTTTGCATTGCCTAAAGATATGAACAAGTAGAGCAGGTATCTAAAGTCAAAACTAACAGCACTCAATTTGAGTAACAAGAGCTGATTAAAGAATGTTGGCTTTATAGAAGGATTTATTCGTTTGGGTTTGGTGTTTTTTTGTGTGAGTTTTGTGTGTTGGTTTTTTTTTCCCCCTCCAGTGGCTTTTTTGTGGTTTCATTTTAGTTGGTATTTTCTTGGTTTGCTTGTTTGTTGTTGTTTGTCTTTCACTTTATCTGCTTCTTCCTTCTAATTTTAACTTTCAAGTGCTAAAGGAATACTGCTGCTTTAAGGAAGCAGTACATTTTAAATTACCAATATCCATCAAGCTATCAAGCTAGACAAATGATATCTGTCTCTGAAAGATCGGCAAAATCCAGACTGTCTTGTCATGCTGACCTCATTTTTCAAGTCATCAAGCCCCAAAACTCCATGAACTACAAGTATTGCAGTCACTCATTTACCAGCTTAGTAGCAGTACTACAACAGCATCTTGGGTTCAGTAAGATTTTGGATGCTGCACTATTGCTGGAATATTAGCAAAGGCTAAGCTAAAAGTGGGACATTTAACCAGAAAAAATGTTACTGCATATAATGTTATCCTTTTAAGGTTAGGTTTCTCTATAGATGGACATACTTCCACTGTGGCTTTCTGGTCTTAATTTGAGATGTTTTGACTCTCCTGTAGTAGTAATTTCACATTTAGGCAACTGTTTAAGAGCAGAGTGAGAAGCAAATTAAAGCAGGCAGTTTTCATCTACGAAATGGGGCTTGAACTTGTCATGATCACCACACATCAGTGATAGGGCATCAAACAAAGCTACAGATGTATCCTGCTTCTTAAGTTTTGCAAAAAAAAATCCTATTTAGTTACTATTTAATAAGGCAGCACAGCTAAGAAGCCTACGTTTTTAAAGGTCAGAGAACACCTAGATTCCATACTTCTTCCATCTTCATCAGTTCTGCACTGTGATCGACATATGCTAACACACCCCTGAATCTCCAAATTTCATGATATTCAGATCTTTCAAAATTCCTTTGGCAGACTGAAGTGAGTGATTTTGCCCCCATACAACACTGAAGAGTCAAAGCAATAAGCAATGGAATAGCAGCCTTGCTTCTATTCAAATGCTAGCAGGATCCAAAGTAAGAGTGCTGTTAGTGTTTCATATTCTAACTCCCAAGCTGCTTTGCTTTACACACTGTTAGATGGCAGGCTAGTTCATGCTTCCTTCATATACCTCAGTGCTAGCAGACAGGAAACACTACAAAATACAGTAGGGCAGAAACTGCCTTTTTTATATCCTATACAGTACCTATACCACCGATTTCTCTCTAACGATGTGTGGCTAGAACAGGTCCCTGAAAACTCAGATTACTGGTCAAGTTTTGGGAAGAAAACCATGTCTGGGCAAGAAAACATGTCCAGGCAAGGCAAGGCAAAGTAAGGCATAAAATAAGCCTATTTTTGGGCCTACAGGCCCTCCACAACAGGCAGAAACTGCCTTTTTTATATCCTATACAGTACCTATACCACCGATTTCTCTCTAACGATGTGTGGCTAGAACAGGTCCCTGAAAACTCAGATTACTGGTCAAGTTTGCATTTGTTCATCTTCATGTTCTAATTCAACTTAGTGCTACTGACAATAAAAACAAGACAAAAACCCCAGCACAAAACAAGAAACCACCACAGAACAAAAGCAAACAACCACCACCAAAACCAAATAACCAACCTGCGCTAGCTATACTTAACATGAGCATTTACAACTTTCACACAAGTTCTGCTCTGTTAAATCATGTGTGTAAACAAAATGTTACTATGTATCAGGGACATGACTAACAGTATTTAAGGGAGTAAGAATTCTGTCCAATAATATTTTGTAAATTATCTGTAGCAGTGCTTAATTGATTTGATTTAGCTAAGTGCCAGTATAGCTTAAGTCAGAGAGAAACCGGAGTGGTTTCAAGCATTACACTCAAATGCAGCTTTATACAAACGCCAATGAAACTATCAACACAGCCATTGCAATATTAACATTGTTGCTCACGTTTAAGGATACACCTAAGCAGCCCAATTGAACTGTGGTCTCTTCGTGTTAGGAACACAAAAACACTCGAAACAGTAAAGCCATCAGGGAAAGAGTAACATTTTAGAATGTTAATGAGAACAAGGACGCAGTGGTACCAATTATCTCACTACGATGAAGTTCTTTTAAATTTCCTTTAAAGATCTGAAAGCCCCAAGGCACAATACAGAGCAGATTGCTATGATTTCTCTCTCACTTGTAAAGGCACAAGCCACCCAATTTATAGCAGAAGTTCCTTTGCTCAAACACTGGCAAAGTTATTCTTGGTGAACCCAATGCTGAGCTCTCCTCTGACTGGATTTACGAGATGACTCTTCTGAGATGACTAAAAGAAAGAAAACTTACAATTGCTATATCCTGAAGCCACCCTAACAATCTTTGAATACTTCTATAGTAAGGATTCTTTCAATGTACAGAACTACTCCTTATTCAGGAATTTTCAGACAATGGATGTGAAAAATTTTAAGAAGTTCCCATCACTAGCTTTGATGGCAAAAAACAACACTAACTGAAATCTTTACAATGCTGAGTAAGAGTGATGCTAATCTAGAAAAAGACAGCACCTTTGTATTAATGTATATACTGTATATAATGATGATACAGTTCACAGTAATGCAGGTTAGTTTAAGTTCAATGCTAAACAGTATACACTGTAAAAGGAAGTCGGAACTGCAAAAGTTAGTCTGGTTGGTTTGGGTGGTTTTGTGGGCTTTGGTGTTCTGATTTGAATTTTTACTCATGTGCATTAATATTATAGTAATTAATTAGTCAAGGTACAAAAAAAAAAGATAGAACCATCAGATGAAGATGACTGCACAGGCAGACCTTCCAGTCAGTAGCAGCAGTACTCTGCACCATTCCCGAGCTCTGACAGACACATGTACACTTTACTACACGCAGGGAAAGATTTCCAAGTGCAAGCCAGCACACCTTTGTGGCCTGAAGACTCAGCATGTGTTTGCAGTTCATGATTCTCCATACGAAAATCTCCTCTTGCTTTACCCTACTCTAAACATAGCTACATTTTGGTCTCACTTGGAAATGTCATCCTTGGGAAGTACTGTGTGTTTCACAGAACCACTGTGGTTGGAAAAGATATTCAGTATCATCAATTCCAACCAATATCTAACTTGACCAGAGCTACTACTATGCCATATCCTTGAGTACCTTCCTACCTTTGCTTCCTGTTTAAACATGAGACATCTAGCAACAGTACTATGTGTAGACATTGTAGAGTCTCTCATGTTGAGTAACTGAACAGTTTCCTTCTCCTTTACCCTCCCCATAAACTACAGTATTCAGTTCAAACGACTGAGATCACCGTGTACATACCTGCAACTAAACAAGACTAGCAAGGAAGTCCTGTTCTCATCACCTCAGAGATGAGGCCCACTAAACTAATCCAATTCAAGGATACCAACATAGCAATTCCTACTTGTGGAGAAAGTGCAAGCAAAAATTGCATCCTCACCCAGTAGCAAGTTCTCCTCCTGTACTGAATGACAAATGGCTTTTACACTACCACAAGATGAAATGAAACTGTAGTCTAGTGTACTGAAAACACAAACATTAGTATTAAGATTTGTTCTAAATACCATCAGAAAGGAAAATTGACAAAGTAGACTGAAATGTACTGCTCACATTTCATATTCAAGAAGACAGGAAGAAAGGACCCAAAGTAACTATCTAGGGCAATAAAGGCCAAAGCTATTAATGGTAGTAAGGATTAAAGCAATATTCTTTGATGAGTAATTTGCATATTTAGTTAGCTCATTCAATTAAGTTATAATAGAAGATGTGCAAAAAATCCCTGTAAGTAGCCAACACATGAAGAATGCTATACTGTATGTCATGACTCTTAGCTTGCCTGGCTATCATAAAGTAAATTTGGACTAGAAAAGATGCATCACAAATGCAACTATGGCATATGGTAGTTCTAGAAAGCGATCAGTAGACAAACTAAGTTTTTATTCTTAGGAAAACCAAACCAACTTATAAAAACCCACAGTCTAATCTTCAAATAAACCCTTTCTCCAGTAACTTTACCCCAAAACAAAATTATGGCTAAATATGAAAAGCAACAGCAGGCTTGATACAGGTCATTGTCATGAAGTACTGACAAGGCTGAAAAGAAGAAAACTGTCTAGCTTGTTTTGGGGTGCTGTTGCACAATTTATTGAAAATCAAACTGAAAATGTATACTCTTAATAAACTTTTTTTTAAAAAAGAACAAATCCTAAAAATTAAGAGATGTCTGCTCTCTTTGTACTCTTAACAGAATAGCTGCCCCTTCTCCCTACAAGCTTTCTAGCTTAAGAGAATTAAATGAACTATAGGGTAGGCAACAGAGATGACAGTGGAAAAACACAGTATTTGTGATGAGACTACCTTTACCATCTCAAGGTACACAATTGATCATTTCAAAGTGGTTAAAAATTGTCATCAGTCCAACACCATTCACTATGACTACTGAGGAACTTGCAGACATCTCAGTAGACAAAAGAATTAGTAAAGAATGGTACCTTCACAGACCAGTTAACATAGACTGTATAGGAAACCATAAGGCATGTAACAAGCAGTGATGTTATTCATCAGTCCTTCAGTTTTCCAAGTATTTTCTTAAAACAAAATTTAACCACAAATGATATGAACATCAGTTATTATTCTTTGTGCATATATTACAGAACCACCTAGTAATCAAGTCTGAAGTTATGGTAAACCATGTTTCAACGTATTCAATTATTAGGAACTGAGCAGAAGAACATAAGCTGCTTTAGAAATTAAAACTCAAGTAAGCCTAGATCTCTTTGCACTTTCCTTTACCACTGCACATAGGATATTTAAAGACAGTAAACACTTCTTAAAATAACAGTTAATACTAGTGTCACTATTTTTCATTTTATCAAGGTGCTCCACACTTACAAAACAGAGTAAGAAAAGTCTATGCTCTCCTCTAGTAGATCTCTGACTCTAGACATAATAGCTAGTTAGGTAGTGAATATGCTCACCATAGTTTTTTTACAATAACCACCTACAATTGAAAAAAAAACAAAACAAAAGAATTTTGCACTGTTGCCTCACAGGTTAAACTGAAAAATCAGTAATCAATTAGTTGTTTAAAAAGCTGAAAAAAGTATTTCAGAACTGAGTGTCAAATTGCTGTCTTTGAGGATGAAGCTCTGTATTTGAGCCATCCAAAAAAGGGCAAAACAAACTCTCCGCTACAAAACGCATTTTGTGTTCACAATATGGTATTGACAATGATGTACACTTCTGCTTATTGTCCAGCACTTAGATATTCTCATAAACATAAAGGCGTAGCAAAAAAAATGGGAACTTACCCCCTCATTCTCTCGGTGTGGATTCAGCCTACTATACACAGCTTCAATAATATTACGCCTAAAAAGAGAAGTTTAAAAGCATTAAGCATAACAAAGGATTTCAAAACAGTGAGAACTTAAAATGTTTGAGCACATTAATATCTTCAAAGCAGTTGTTTTGCCTTTAACTTGCCGGCTCAATAGATGAAGTCTGCTCTCAGTGTTGCTACTTCATTTTCAATATGATGTTTAAGGATTTAACAGTAAGCCAGAATTTGTAAAGACTTAGAAGCAAAGCAAAAACATTTTCATATCTTACCCTCCCCATTGTCTACATATTTAGAAGTTACAACTATATAGTTGAATTTTGGCAAGAGTCACAATTAAAGCTATTTTTGCTTATTATGAGGACCAAGGAAGAAGTTCAGAATTAAACCGATAGTGACACTTGCAAAAATCACGTCAGATATGAAAATTCCACTGAAGAACAACTACTCCAATGGCAGTTAGTCAATGCTTTAAGAAAAAAAAAATCTAGAATCGTTGCATTGTTGAGCTACTGTGGGATCTATCAGCACTGATGGAAGATCCTCCTACAGAAAGAAAGTTACAGAAAACACCTAGACAGTCCAAGAACAGAGCCACAGAACAGAGCACAGACAGACCCACGGAAGCAGTCCACATATATCACACAGTATTTAAATCACACTTAAGACAGTCCCTTGGGATTTCTCCTATCATTTCCATTAACTTTTCTTTGTTTGAACGGTGCATTTCTCTGTAGTTCCCTTTATGGAAAAACTCAACAGTAAGATGTTGAGTAGAAGTACTAATGCTCAAGTGACAGGGTAGCTTGGAATTCATGTTTTCTTCAGCAACAAATGACCATTCTTTTGGCAACATCTGTAGCTACAGGGGAATTCAAGCCAAGCCTGAAAGAAGTAAGAGTTTAAAAGAAAAAAACACTACCATCACCTGACCACAGCAGACTTGACAGGTAGATCTCCTGTCTTAAAGAATGAGCCAGTAAACACATTTAGACAAGGGAGATGCTTGAAGGAAAGCTACACCACTAGTAGAAGTGGAGCTACCTCTGAAGTTTCCAAGGTTTGAAGACATACTCTAAGGTCAAGGTAACACTGTATTGCATTTACTCCAGCTCAAACATACTAAAATCAAGAGCAACTAGAATTGGTGCTAAAACCAATGATGTCAGCCGTAAATGAACTTCTGCAATCTGTCAAAAGTACTAAAGTTTTAAGTTACACAGTATGTGGGCTTGGATTTTGTGGTCATATTTTTTCAAAACATACACCCAGGAGCTCAACCCTGCAAGTTAACTGCTTCATTGCCTATCTTTGTCTGAAGTTATTATCTCTATGATATTATCTTAAAAAAAAGCAGCAGGTACACATCCTGTCAGGTTTCTGTAACAAGACTTTAAAAGGAAAAAATAAGAAAAAGACATCAAAAGGCAAATTCTGAACCTAAATGCCTTAAAAATGTATCCTGGGTCACAGCAAACTAAAATAGAATTTACATGCAAAGGTGCAGAACAATGAAGTAGTACATGATGTGGTTATCAATGAGCAAAACAACAAAACACATCAACAACTCCTTCAGCAGTTGGGAGGTGCTAAGAACATCCAGGTACTTTGAAGGCTTGCAAAAAAGGCAATAAATAGTGCTCATTAACGAGTATGCACAATAAAACAGATGTACACACAAATGTTCGGAGGATAAGATTTCATCATTTGTAGTAATACACTGATTCCAGAAATAACATGATCCGTGCCAGGAACAATAATGAGCACCATGGTTTGGAGGATTCTAGACTATCAATTGCTTATACTATCCTAAATTTTATTCATTATAAAATCCTAAAGTTATAGGTTGCTAGAACATCAGCATTAGCCTCCCCAGATAAAAAAAACACCCACACTACAGTTTCTGAATGTCAGTTACAATTAAGTTTTCAAATGCATATCCTAGTCCTGTTTCTGGCTTATATAACATTCTATTTTATACTAAACAAATAAGAAATTTCTTACAGGAATTAACTGCTGAACAAACAGGCATTGACTCAAACTTGGATGTTAAGTGGTGATGGAAACATGAAATCAGAAAGACTGGTGTACTGATACTCCATTTACATTATTCACTGTTCCTGACAAAGGTGAAGCAGTAAAAAGCCAAAAATAAGTTGAGTGAGGGCTTTTTTTTTTTTTGGGGGGGGGGGTTGTTGTGCATTTTGTGTTTGTTGGTTGGTTCTGGGGTTGTTTTGTTTGTTTGTTTTTGTGTGTGTTTGGGGTTTTTTTGCTTGTTTTATTAGGGTTTTTTTGCTTTGTTTTATGTTTTGGGAACAGTGACATGATGTTTATGTACCACAAAATGTCGATTAGCTTACAATACAAACCCCAAATTTTGTCTTTAAGTATTACAATAAGAAACCTTTAAAATATTTAAATAAAAGCATTTCCTTCAGGGAACTAAGCAGTGCAAGAAACGCCAGTACTCACTTGCCAGCTAAACCACCTCCTGGTGGTAAATTAGGGATATTCTCCGCAGTTAAAATACGAATAACATGAGCAAGATCAGGCATTCCTTCTTCACCCGATTTTTCCATTATTTCTAATTTAAAAACAGAAGAAGTCCTTGGATTACTGAATTAGTAACACCCATCCCTTAAGATACTAAAATAATATCCCTTTTAAACAGTTTATATATATATACACACACATTCTTAACAGTTAGATACACATTTTTTGCATGGTGGAACACAGCTACTCAAGTTCATATCTTGCTTCTAGCCAACCTCTCTTAGAGAAATTCAGAATCAGACCATGAACTGAATGAAGTGCCCTGATACAACAGTCTGTTCTCTTGAAGAGAACACAGCAGTGAGCCTGCTCCAGTTACCTGCCTCTTGCACTCCTTCCCAGGAATTCAGTTATATTTCCTTGTGAGCAACAATGTGTGTTCTCAAAGGCCTGAATCTCTATGGCATAAAGACTAAAATCATCATGTAAAAAAGAAGCACATGTCACTCCAGTGGCCAAAACAGAATATAGAAATGACAACATACTACTGCTTTGAAAATAGAATACCATTTTGCACAAGCCCAGTGCTGGTACAGGCTTCTACCATGGCAAAGAACTGCCTAAAGTGAAGTACAACTTCACATGCTCTTCTCCATTCAAGGTGCTTAAAGGCATACATACAATAGCTTCATATGCATTCACATAAGCATAATGCTACTAGCTCCCATTCTTCAATCTCTATTCAACTACTACCAAGGCAGAAAAAGAGATCACTAAGCTATCTACAAATTGTAGTTGCATAAATTGGTGACATTTTACATTTATTTTCTGAAAAATCAACTAAATCAAGGCATATACTGCCACTTCCTATAGACACTGGTACAGAATTAAGAAGAATGAATCCTCTCACATATCCTAAAAATACTTACCAGTCTGCACCTTGACTACTATTTGAGGATAAACAAATAATTTTAATTTCTTACAATAAAATAGATTCTGGATGTTTGATTTGGAGCCTGTGACTTAAAGCAGAAGCAAGATAGAGACACCCTCTATTAGACAAGGTTGCTCAATGCTCAACCTGGCCTTGAATGCTTCCTGGGAGGGGACATCCACAATCTGGCTCGACAGATTGTTCCCCCTGTCTCAACACCTTCAATGTCAAAGAATTTCCTCAAAATACCCAGTCTAAATCTACCCTCCTCAAGCTTCAATCTATTCCCCCTTGTCACAGGATTACAGGATGTTAGGTGTTGGAAGTGACCTCTGGAAATCTTTGAGTGAACCCCCTGCCAAAGCAGGATCATATATCTAGTGCAGCTTGCACACGAGCACACCCAGGCAAATTCTGAAAGTCTCCAGAGAAGGTGGCTCCACAACCTCTCTGGGGACTCTGTTCCAGTGCTCTCTGGTAAAGAAGTTCTTCCTCATATTGAGGTGGAACTTCCTGTGTTGTAGCTGACATCCATTCTCTCTTGTCCCATCACAGGGCACAACTGAGAAGAGTCATTTCCTTCCTTCTTGACACCCATCCCTCAGATATTTATAAATCCCCTCTCAGTCTTCTCTTCTCCAGACTCAAAAGCCCCAGGTCTCTCAGCCCTTCCTCATAAGGCAGTGTTCCAGTCTCTTAATCATCCTTGTAGCCCTCTGTTGGACTCTCTCAAATAGATCCCTGTTTCTCTTGAACTGGGGAGCCCAGAACTGGACACAATATTCCAGGTGAGGTCTTATCAGGGCAGAGCAGAGCGGGAGGAGAACATTCATCCATCCATCTGCTGGACACACTCTTCTTAACACACCCCAGCATACCATTTGCCTTCTTGACCACAAGGGCACATTGCTGTTTCATGGGTAACTCATTTGCCTACCAGGACTTCTAGGTCCTTCTCCACTTATCCTGTATCTGCAAGCCCTTGTATAAGTCCCTTCCCAGCTTTCCTGCTGAATTCTAGTGGAACTGACCATCTCCTTTTGCTTTTCCTGGTATGGGAATCAATAACTTGAACTAGAACATGTCCCCTCTCTCCAGGAGGAAACAATCAAAAAGGCTTCCTAATAGAAAATCTGAGAATAAAGCAAATGACTAAGCATGACCTTTTCTCATTACACATCAGTTAGCCAATACACACTGTGGATTTGTTTCACAAAGGCAACTAGAGAAAAAAAAACAAATGCTTTTCAGAAACAGGTTTGTAAGCATTTACAAGGTTTCCACTGTTATTTCTAGAGTAAGAATAACCCTACAAATAATTGTTTCTCTCCCTACAGAAACTTTTATGGCTTTGCTAGCAACATCAGCAATTTAAAGAATTATTTCCTGCTATTATTATAAATGCAAATCCAGAGAAGTCCACTGTGAAGTGTACTACTTCTAAGAAGAGAGCCCATTCACTCAGTTTGAGAGCACTGTGTTTTAGATTTAGATGGAGAATCATGTTGATAATACTGACATTTTAGCTGTTCCTGAGTGGAGCCTACACCAGATCGAGGACTCAACAGTTTCTCATGCTGCCCTGAGAATGAGGAGGCTGGAGCACAGAAAAAGCTGGAAGGGGATATAGTCAGGACTTCTGACCCAAACTGGTCAAAGGAATATTCTGCACCATATGACATCATGCTCAACAATAAACCTGTGTGGAGTTGGTTGTGGGGGTGTGGCAACCCATTGCTTGAGGACTGGTTGGACAGCAGTGGTAACTGCACTGACAATCAGTTGTTCTGTATATATTTTTTTTAAATGTTTATTTGCTCTTCCTTTTCTGTTCCATTAAACCTTTACCTCATCCCAAGAGTTTTGCCATTTTTTCCTGATTCTTTTTTGACCTCCATCCTACTGAGGGGAAAGGAGGAGCTAACAGCTACACAGCATTCAGCTGCCTGGTGTGTTAAACCACAGCAGAGAAGAGAAAGCAGCATTTGAAAGCAGCAGGAAAAGACTGAGATAGCGTAATTTCTGTCCAATAACTACGTCTCTTTGAAAATTAACCAATTAAATGACTCAAAACAGAAGCACAGCTGAGCTCACAATCATAAATGACTCAATCCCAAGCTACTGACTACAACGCCAGAGGTAGTTCAGAATATTCTTGAACTGACAGCTATAGAATGCAGTTATTATACATGTTGCCAACCTCAAGACCTGAACCAGGGAAAGAGCTCTGGCATACAGATCTTCCACTAGAAAACTTTGTAAAGTATCACCTGCCTTATCTTTTACTAACTGTTAAAACAAGAACTCCATTTTGGTATTTAAACAGTAATTCCCTTTTAATAACTCTGAAAATATCCTTAAGATATAGTAACTAGAAACTCACTGTACCAATACACAAGATCTCAGCATTCAGGAATGTCCAAAGACGGACTACAAACATTACATGTCTAAGTATTAAACTGCTTATGAGTCCAGATGGATTTAAAAAACAAACAAACAAAAATATGCTGCAAACAACATCTCTCTCCAAGCCAGAGATTAGCATGTCCAAGCACAGCAGTGAAAAAAAAAAAATGTCTAAAATGTTTGATGGGTTAGTCAAGTTGAAATGTAAGGTCCATTTAAGGTGCTTTGATTTAAATCTCACTTACTGAAAAACATGAGTATCTGAGAGATCTCCTAGCTTGTATTTCTGAAAGTATCTCCATTTTTGCAGCTTAGCAGTTCTAAAGACAAACTGTTTTTTTTCCCCAGAATGTTTTTACTACAAGTATGAACAAAACTGCTATTGACTACCAGCCAGCTACACATTATCTGTGAGCTGTTAATTCTTTAAAAATAATGTTCATGTTAAATTACTGTGCACAATGTTAATTTCTGATAGGAGCAGTCACTCAGCCACTGTTGCTGCGCTGGCCAGAGCATGGTTCCTCTGGGAGTGTGGCTGTGCATCAGTGCTGCGTTGGATGGGCATCAAGAAAGGCCAAGTATAGTTCATGCATCTTTCAACTCGCCTTTATGTGAGCCAGGAAAGATTCAGGGCTTTGAATGAGAAATTTGCATCCATTTAATTAGGCAGAGCACAGTTAGATGGTGTGGGTCTCTTCTCCCTCGTATCAAGTGATGCAATGCGAGGAAAGGGCCTCAAGTTGCGTCAGGGGAGGTTCAGGTTAGATATCAGGAAAAAGTTATTTTCTGAAGGAGTGGTCAGGCACTGGAACAGGCTGCCCAGGGAAGTGGTTGAATCCCCATCCCTGGACATGTTCAGATGATGGCTGGATGTGGTGCTGAGGGCCATGGGTTAGCGGCAGTGGCTCAGCAGCAGGGGTGGGATTACAAGCTGAAGGCAATTAGTTGGATTTGATGATCTCAAAGGTCTCTTCCAGCCTCAACAGCTCTATGATCTAGTCTGGTATTAGTAAATCCACCACAGAGCCGCAGTATATACAATCACATGCTGTAACTGAACACAGATTCCTCTGCTCAGCTTACCAAATTCAGAGCTTCAAAAGGTCAAAACTACAAATGCATTGTAACAAATACAAATCCTTGAAGAAAACTATCCTAGCTGCCAACTACATTTAGAATGTATTTAGATAGATAGATATTTAGAATATATATAAAGAGATGCAGCCTCCATCTTTTGACAATAACTAGCAGGGATGATCAAATCCGTATTATCAAGATCACAATATACTTACCAGGATTTAAGTTTTCAGAACTAAAGGCAGTTTAAACATTTCATGCACAGCTTTTTATGAACTGTTCTCTGGACTACACTTAGTCTAAAGATGAAGGCAAAAGTGATTATGGCAGTTGTCCTTTCTTGATCTAGAAGGACACTGTCACCTTCCAAACCTTTTCGTTACTACTCCCAATACTTGAGATCATCTGTAGAGATGACATCACCCACTGGAACATTAAAGTTTCTCTGTATCATTTCCATATTCAGTAATAACACTACGTATCACTGAGTAACAATACTCAACACACAAATGTAAAGTAAAAATTACAGTCCCACCTTTTTTTTTAAATTAAGGAGACTGTTTCACAGGATTTATGAATGCAAAACCTTATTACAAAACAGGTATGTATTTCCAGTTCTTCTGCAAGTCCATTTCCTTTATTTTCTCTACTTCTTGACACAATTTCCTCAAATATGGCAGCTCTCATTCCTTGCTAAATGTTTGACAATTAAAGGCCTTTAACTCTGTCCAACTACCAGAACACAAAATGACAAAAGGGAACACATGCAGATTAAAAAAAAAACCCAAACAAACCAAAAACCAAGAGCTGATGCAACAGAACTCCACACTCTGAAGCTATTAATTTCTCTGGAGCACTTCAGCTTAGCAGTAATTTTGAGTTACAGTCAGAACAGTTCCACATCAGTTCAGACTATAAAATTCCTATATTCTTAGGGTGTGTGCAGCACTTGTTAAATATGACAATACAGCTACAATACATTCCTGTGAAGAAGTTGTGTTGATAGCTTAAAGTAGTACATCGACCATACTATAGCACTGCATTTTTACTAGCAAATAGTGTTTCCTACATCATTCTCAGGTAAACCAGTCACTGATTAGAAGTTGACAGCTTTTCTACTAATCTTAATATTCTCTTCTGAAAGCAAGTCACTGCTGTGTGCACACCTGACTGCTGTCAGTAAAGGTAACTGCTCCTGGCTCTCTCCCAAAGTCTATTAACAGCTCATGTACTCTACTCAGACATAGGAAGGTAGCAGGCATTTATCTTAACTAGTGTCATCTAGAAAGCCTGAGATGTAAGCCAAGCTCTGAGAAACATGCCCAGACTTAGCATTTGAAGTGACCACTATTTCTCTCTAATCTCAACAGAAACCAGAAATAGGCAAACCATTTCCACTTAGATCCCACTGAAACTTAAGGGAAAAACACCACTGCACAATAGTGGCACATTCAGAGGCAACTGAAATGTAGTCTGAAGATTTTCTTACATATATTTGTTATATATTTGTTACATCAACTATCTAGATTACTGGGACATTTATGCAAACAAAACAAAATGAGAATTTACCTTGCTTGGTTAAGAGTGAAATAAAATATCTCTATGACTGTCTAGACAAAAAAACATGACTGATTTTCACAAGCTGTTTCACACAACCGAAAGAATAAATTATGGAGCACCTACAAGACTCATTTCCAGCATTAGAATTTTTGATACTGAAGTGGCTAAACTTGTCCACAGCAATCAGGTTACAACTCCACATCACAGTTGCACTTTACACTGCAGTAGTGTTAATAAAAAGTTATGAGTGGGATGGGTGGAATTTTTGCTCTTGTACATTCTCAGAAGATTCTTCATCTCCTTGGGATTACTTCTCATTTACACCCAATGCTACTTGGATATCAACTACTTTCTAATAAAAGCATGTCCAAACAGCCTTTTCAGTATCCTTTAGGGCATGTTCAAAAACCAGTGGATGTCTCTGAGATTCAAATAAATCCAAACCAACCTATACAATAATTCTTATGCAATATCGCTGGAGTCCTGTGTTAGCAATTCTCATTAAATAGTGCCAAAAAGGGAATTTAAGCATTTCACCTCTATAGATACACTATGCTTAGGTGCCTGCAAAGTTTCTGCATCCACACACAGAAAATTTGCTCTGTTATCTTCTTTCATAAAAAAAAAAAAAAAAGCTCAGGCAATCGGTGGGCAGAGCTGTGGTCATTAAGGTCATTAAGACCTTGTTATAGTCTCAAGATGGTGGCCTCATTCTGATTCTGATCTGCAAAGACCTAAAAACCCTGGCATTCAAATTTAAAATTACACTTGTGCAACTCTGCTGACCAGTCCTACAGACTGCCAGTATCACATTTTTCAATATGAATACAGAAAAGTATGACCAGGATAGCAATATTTCACTTTGCAGCTAAACCATGGGTCTCAGCACCTTGAACAAACACCTAAGAAGGCTACATGACTCATTACCCATCGACAAAAGGACCACCTCTTCATGAAGCACAGTTAAAACTTCCATCTAGCGTTCAGAACATTCTAGCCTAGGCCTGAAACAAGTTAACAACAGGTACAGATCTCAGCCAGCTTTCTCTCAAAGAAACCTGTTTGAAACTTCCTTGAATACTGGTGCCCTAACTGATGGCTCCAACAAATGGATTAATTACCTACATGACCAGAAGTGAGTGACAGTGCTTCAGAACTCTTAAGATTATGCAAATTTAAAGAATCAGAACAACAAAGTTCTGACAAAAACATCTGACTATTGCTTCTCTCCAGTGATGGTACTTTACAGGATTATTCCAGCAAAAATGTAACAGCATGACAAACTGCTGCAAAACCCCAGTGATTTTCACGCCTGAGTTGCTTCTGTAAAAAAGGTCTGTGCCAATACAAGACAAAAAAAGAAACAAACACTCAAATTCAAGTATCAATCTTGAACTTCAGTCAGGGTTGCAGTTTCTACCCAATCTACCATTCTACCGTGACTACAATAACTGAGAAGATTGAAGAGACCATGAGTCCAGTACATCTGTAGTGGCCTCAAGACTGGCTTAAGACCTCAGAACAAAATTAACCAGTGGTGGGAGATTTCAGTCAGAAGAAAGTTTGAAAGTCTTGTTCCTAATATAAGGGGTGTTTCTAATATTAGGAGGTTTTGACATTAAGAAAAGTAATAAACAAACAAGGGCAAGTGTTCATTCTTTGTCAAATCTAACTTCCTTTTAATTGTCTCTACTTAAAGGAAGAAGTAGCACTCAGCCTTTTGGACTGTTTAGAAAATCAGTGAATAAATGAAACTAGATAGCGATTAAGTAAGTCCTCCATGAAAGTTCTAAATTATTTGTTGGGTTTTATTCACACATACACACATTCTGTAAGCACTTGGAATCCAAAAGGATACTGTAAGGCTCCTGTATTCATGTGTGTTTTGATCATTTATACTCTGCTGGGTTTTTGCAGAAGTGCATTTTTAGAAGTTGCTAGTTTAAAAAAAAGCAAAACCGACAACTCACAACTGTGTCAATTAGACACAATCAAAATAGGTTGGATAATGAGATTAATAAATTACCATGTTATGAAAGTCCAGTACAGCTTTTTCTTTTTTTCCAATATTTTCATAAAGCAAAAGGATACAAGTATCACCAATACTCCTTTTAATGTTTTATAAGACATGAACAATATGACAATTTACATAGCTGATGGAACACTCTACAGGTCCAAATGCAACCACTGACTTTGCAATGACAGAATTAAAAATCTAGAGCTCACATTAAGAACACACTTGCAGGAACACCAGAATAAACTGACTAGACAGCCCAAAACGTTTTTCCTGTCAAAACCCCACAAACTTCATTCAACAACAAAAACTCACTTGATCCAGCATAGTAGCATGATGGCTTTCAAAGTTCTGCTTTCATGCTCAAGAATATTACAGCAGTGTTTTTGGCTAACCAAACGGATTTCTTACCTTCAACCCGTGATTCTAAGTACTTGTCCAACTCAGCATCTTTTTTCACTGCCTCATCTGAGACCTTAGGAGCATTTGAAAAACAAACTAGTACGATACTCATATTATCACGACTGCCCTACATGACAAAGAAAAAAGAAAAGTTAGGATCTTCAGTCTCACTTTAAATTTCTCTATTCTAGTTACAGATTTACTTGTTTCAAATACAGTACTACAAATATACCTGGAAAGAAAGAAACCTTTCAGTAAAATAGGATTTTGATTAAGATCCTCACAGTTACTCATTCAAACTACTTGATAAAATTAATTTCACTAATTTTCATTGTACATTCTTAGTAGTTAAATTTTAAGTATTTAATGGACTGACAAGAATCAACTGTATAAAAAAAATATCTAGAAAACAGGTCAGAAGTTAGCCATTTAATGTTACCTTAAGATAAGGTAAAAAACAAGTCATGTTGTAAAAGAAAATGCAGTTTACCCAAGACTACTAGAAAAGCTAGCTTCAGCTACTAATCTGTTCCAGTTTGAGAACACTCATGTAAGACATTACAAGTCTGATTATCAGAATCTGTGCCATACATAGCACCTTGAAGAAAGTAAGTACAAAATACTGATTTAATTAATATGGCCAAGATGACCTTAGACTATCATGTGTTAAATAACATTTTTTTCAGATACTACTTTTAAGGCCAGTTCTTCACTACTAAGCTCTGATACCACCTTCCTGTTCATGTTTAGTTTTCAAAATAATCCAGAGCCAAATTTCAAAATACAGTGTCTAAGTCTTTCACAAGCAGATCCACCACAATCATAAGCTCCTGGGTTGAAATAAAGATCACAACCTTCGCCAGGGGTGGAATTTGCAGCAGCATCAGTCACTGCACACTATTCCTGAATAAACCAAATCTGGATATAGTTCTTGTCATCTTATCACAACAACTCCTCTTGAAGGAATTCAGCAAGAAATCGACATTATGATAAATTCCTTCTGAAGTATTCAGGAGCTGCTCTACATTTCCTTTCACACCAAGCACACGGGAACACCTATGTTCTACAGCAGTTCATAACATGTGGTATAACTCACATCCTGAAGACAGAGGACAACATTCTAATATTGTTACAAACTGTAGGAATCCGGGGTCTGACTTTATAAAATGAGATTCCATTTTACTGAATTATACTCAAGTAACCATCCTTTAACAAAAATGTCTCAAGTGCTGGTCAGAAAAGCCACAGCATTCAAACCAATCATAGAATATGTGGTATAAAGCTGGAACACAAACCTCTTTCTGGAAAAAAAAAAGTTTACTTACCCTTTAGTGTTAGGATTCTGAATATTAATGTTTTCTTCAAAACTGCATATTTAGTCTGTGGTCTAAAGAAGGAACTCTGTTTGGACTAGCACAAGTTGCACTTTTCAGGGCATGCTGGAAACGGTATATACCTACAAAACATCTGTAACTTGATCTGTACTTGCTCTGAACAAACTAAATTTGACAACTGCTTCGCCATCTAAGCTACGATGAGATGAGGACACCATTTCAGATGACAGACCCTGAAGAGATTATGGTGCAAACACTGGTTTGCAAACTTGAAACAACAGAAAATACTAACTAAAATACCTTACCTTACATAGAATTGACTGGTTTTAAAAAAACCTGAAGTTCAGAATTGGAAATATATGGAAATGCTGTCTAAGAAAATAATAATAAACCTTTACTCTCACAACTGCCATCACCTCTCCAGGCACAAAGGATGAGGCTGTATACTCTTCAGCAAGGATAAACATACAGTCAAACAGGGACAGAAGTTTGAGGGAAGGAAGAGGGAGAATATTAGGAGGAGGCCAGGAACTGCTGTTAGCACTCTATCCATCTTAACAGAACATCGTTTTAGAATAGCTGCTTGGGGAAAACAGTTACATACCTTATGTAAACAAGTGTCCACTACCCAATTGCACACTTTTTCCAGGTCATCTGATACTTCAAGTCTAGACTTAACAAATTCACAGAGCTCTTCATTGCTCATTACATCCCAGATTCCATCACAAGCCAAGATAATAAACTCATCTTCTTCTGCCCTTAAAATTTCACAAACCTCAGGCTCTGGAGAAACAAGTTGTTCTGTAGGGCCTTTACCATCAACACATTTGTAGTCATAGTCCCCCAGAGCTCGAGAAACTGCCAATGAACCATTAACACGTTGAATCATTACACTGCCTCCTGCATTCTGGATTCGCTCTTTCTCCCTTGGGTTACAAGGTTTGTGATCCTGTGTTGAAAAACAGACTTGTCCATTCCTATAGAGAACAGCACGTGAATCACCACAATTGATAAAGTACATATGCTCAGGTGAAATCATAACTCCCACTGCTGTTGAGCCACTTCTGTCCATGCCGTTTCTGAGGTCTGAGAAATTGCGCATATACTCATCAATTTTCAAAAAGCCAGTTCTGATTCCACTCTTGACATTTTCCACTGAAGGTTCAAGAGCAGATCCAGGTTTCTCTGTTGCCCTAAAGTCTTCATTGTTAGTGATGTGTTCTAATAAGTGCGTGGAGCAGTAATTCGCAACACGTGATCCTGCATGACCATCATAGACAGCAAAAAAGGACCAGTCCTCTAAGCCATGGGGAATACCTACGACAGCTGTGTGAGCATCTTCCATTTCCACTCTCCATCCCTGCATACTGCTGAGGCCAAAACGCAAGCCATTCCCTGCACCATGAGCATTATGTTTTTCAGTTTTAGGTTTATCCAAAAATGCACCCATGTTTATGCAATATTGAATCTGGAAAACAGAGAAGAGAAGTCTTATTTATAAAATCATCACTCCATATAGTCCTTGTTATCCCTTTCCTACCTTTCTTCTTTATAAAGCAAATAATAAAGCATGGAGATGTGCAAAAAGTCAGCTGCAACAGGGTGAAACACATAAATACTAAATGACATGAATTTAACATGAACTTGCCAAACCCCCCCCTTCTTTTGGCGAGGCATTGTGCCTTTTAAAAAGCTACTTTACCCAAGTTAAAGGCTCTCCATATGAAGGCAGAGTAGCTCACCTCCATTGCAGCCCTGCAAATTTTACCATTCTTCGCAGAAACTAACTCATGTTGGAAAAATAACAACTTTATCACTCCTATCCTCTTTACACTTCTGTTGTGGCATGAAGGAAAACTACTACTTCATAAATAAGAATGGACTAGTTTTACTAGCTTTCCAAGTACTATGCCACTTCTGGATTCACACAGAGCACGGCAAAAATGACAAAAGAGGAATGCAGCCCATCTGCTAAAGGAAACAAGGAGGCAAATCCCACTTCAGTTCAAGAAAACTTTTCCCAGGATTCTCTTAATAAATAATATTAAGTCCTTTGTACAACAACATCCATTTTCACCATCCCTAAAAGACATTCATGACCTTACATGTGATTTTAAGTTCAACAAGAGGGAGAAAATACTCCCACAGAAAATCAGAAGTTCTTCAAAATGAGAAAGAAAAAATATCCAGTGAGCAAGCCTTCAGATAAAATGTAAGTAATCAATGCTGGAGCTTCAGAGGACTTCAGTTTCTCTTTGTATTGAGGTTGTGTGGCGAGGTTTTGGTAGCACAGGGGCTTCTGAGGGAAGCTCAAACCCACCACTGCCAAGGCAACGTTGTAACATCTAATATATACATGTTATAACCTCTGTTACAACATCTAAGAAGAGGAAAAAGTCATTGTACAACAGCAACTACATCTGGAGTGAGAATTCTGAGAGCAAGTCTGCAGACACCAACATCAGTGAAGGGGGGAGAAGGTGCTCCAGGCACCAGATCAGCAATTTCCCTGCAGTCTGGGATGAAGGCCATGGTGAAGGCAGAATAACCCCCTGCTAGTCTTGGATGCTAATGGTGGAGCAGCTGTCCACCTGCAGCCTGCGGGAAGTCCCCACACCAGAGCAGGTAGACAGCAAAAAGGAGGCTGTCATTCCATAGAAAGATCACACTTCGTAATTCTCTGATTCTGGAAGGACCTGTGGAAAGAACCCACATCAGGGCAGGTTGTGTAATGTCACAGGAAACCCACAATGGAGCAGTCTGCTCCTGAAAGACTGCACCCTATGGAACAGGTACACACTGGAATAGTTAATGAAAAAAACACAGGGCCATGGGAGGAACCCACACTGGAAAAGTTCATGGAGGACTGTCTCCCATGAAAGGAACCTCACACTGAAGCCAGGGAAGAGGGTGAGGAGTCCTCCCCTCTGAGGAGGAAGCAGTGACAGAAACTGCAGCCTTTACTCCCCATCCTCCCATGCCTGTTTTGCCTGTGATGGTAATAGCTTAGTGAACTCTCTCTGTCATTATCTCAACCCATGAACCTTTTGTTACATTTTTATCTCTGCCACCCAGCTAAGGAGAGGTCATAGAGCAGCTTGGTTGTCATGTGGTGTTTAGACAGGGTCAACTCACCATACTCTCCTGTAACAGACTCAGTTGTCCTACACAGCCTTGATAAACTACCTTGCACTTTAAGAAGTCAGCAGAGAAAAGATGCCATAGTACTTTTCTGAGAACTTCAAAAAGTCAGATACCACCACCTCTGACCACAATACAAATTACTACTTCATGAAACTCTTGGTGACTGGATGTGAAAATCATAGCATCTTTCATGCAAAAAAACATTTGAGAGAATTCTGCTGTGACTGATCCTGAGCAGTCAGTTGCCAGGTCTGACACAGTAGTAGCCACCAAGCCTGCAGTCATAACAGTCCAGTTTTGGTTTAAGAGTTTGTTATCAGGTCAGAAAAAAGAAGTTAAGAAATCTTAGATCTGTCATTTCCTTCAGCTAAAAGCGCTTTCAGCACACATGGTTTGCATTAACGTGAGAGATAACACAATGCAAGGAGGAAGACTACAGTTAGATTGTATACTCCAACTCTCTTTTTAGGGTTAAACTTTAGGACTTTCCTCAAGATAACTCAACCCCCTCCTCTCTGCTAGTGACCTAACATTAAGTGCCAATGATGGCTACAGACAGCTTGCTCACCAGTTACACCACTTTCAACTGTCTCACTCTCTTAATACAAATTTCAACAAAATTCCCCAAATACTGCAGCAACTCCGTATCTAGTTTATTGTTTAGTCTTAATTCAGGTTTAGTGGCCTTTGATTCAGGTGCTAGTAATACACAGGAGGCACCATGTAACTTGAAAACAACAAAACTCTTAAAAAAACAAAAGCAGAGAGGAAGCACCTGGCTAAGTCAAAGCAATTGATGACTGCCAGAACTGAAATACCTCATATGTCTGAGTACTATGCTATGTCCTAATTACAAGTCTTCAAATTATCTGTTCTGACATGGAATAGAACACCCACAAGACTCCAGGTTTAGAAAGATTTGCTAAAGATGATTTCTTAAACAGCCAACTAGAAAGAGAGGATTTGCATGGACAGTATAATGCTAAAACTATGCAATTACCCTCTAATTAGTCTATAATGATTTTAGATTACCATGATTTTTGACCATTTCTCACTTATTAGAGAAGTCTACACTTGCATAAGCTACTTCTCTCTATGTATCAATATTGCTTGGGCTACCAACTCTGATGTTACAACACATTAAGTCTTGTAGTTAGTAACTTGTCTTATGTAACTATTAAAGGAATCGTATGACACCAAATAAAGTATCCTGAGCCTTTTTTGCTCTCCAAATTGGGCATTCTATGTACAAGGCACAAATCACAGAATGTCAGGGGCTGGAAGGAACCTTGAAAGATCATCTATTCCAACCCTCCTGCCAGAGCAGGATCACCTATACAAGATCATACAGGAACCTGTCCAGGTGGGCTTTGAATATCTCCAGAGAGGGAGAGTTCACAACCTGCCTGGGCAGCCTGTTCCGGTGTTATGCCACCCTCACAGAGAAAAAAAATCCTTCTCACATTTAAATGAAACTTTCTATGCCTTAGATTCCACCATTGCCCCTTGTCCTGTCATCAGGCATCACCCAGCAGAGCCTGGCTCCTGCCTCTAGTACTCACTCTTTACATATTTATAAAGATTGATGAGGTCACCTCTCAGTCTCCTCCAAGCTAAAGAGCCCCAACTCCCTCAGTCTCTCCTCACAAGAGAGATGGTCCATTCCTTCCATCATCTTTGTGGCTCTGTGCTGGACTCTCTCAAGCAGTTCTATGTCCTTGAACTGGGGGGTCCAGAACTGAACACAGTACTCCAGATGTGGCCTCACCAGGGGCAGGAGAATCTCTCTCGACCTGTTAGCCACAGCCCTTCTAATACACCCCAGAATGGCACTGGTCCTCCTGGCCACCAGAGCACACTGCTGGCTCATGGTCAACCTCCCATCCACTAGGACTCCCAAATCCTACCTTCCAACAGGTCAGCCCCCATACTATACTGATCCCCAGGGTTGTTCTTTCCCAGATGCAAGACTCTACCTTTGCCCTTGTCTAATTTCATTCAGTTTCTCCCTGCCCACCCCTCCAGCCTGTCCAAGTCTGGTTGAATGGCAGCACAGCCTCCTCCTGTGGCAGCCACTCCACCCCGTTTGGTGTCATCAGCAAACTTGCTGACAGTGCACTCTGTGCCCTCATCCAGGTCATTGATGAATATATTGAACAGAACTGGTCCCAGTACTGACTCTTGGGGAACTCCACTAGTCACAGGCTCCCAACTAGACTCCATCCCATTGGCCACAGCTTTCTGACTTCTTTCCTTCAATCCATTCCCAATCCCCCTCACTACCTGATCATCCAGACCACACTGCCTCAGTTTAGCTAGCACAATGCTGTGGCAGAGAGTGCCGAATGCCTTACTGAAATCAAGATAAACCACATCCACTGCTCTACCATCATCAATCCATCTGGTTATGTCCTCATAATAGGCTATCAGGTTGGTCAAACACAACTGCCCCTTGGTAAAACCATGCTGACTTCTAATGACCCTTTTGTCCTTGATATGCCTAAGGACAGCACCAAGGATAAGTTGCTCCATTACCTTTCCAGGGATGGAGGCAAGGCCTGACAGGTCTATAGTTACCTGGGTCCTCCTTCTTACTAATTTTGAAGACTGCAGTGACATTTGCCCTCCACCAGTCCTCAGGCATCTCTTCATGATTTACTGAAGATGGTGGAGAGCAGTTGGCAATGCCCTGTGCCAGCTTCCTGGGCACCGGAGGGTGCATGCCATCAGAACCCATGGACTTATGGATGTGCAGATCACTCAAATGTTCCTTAACCCAGTCCTCATCAATCAAGGAAAACTCCTCCTTTGTCATGCTTTCCTCTGTTGCTTCAGGTGTCGGGCTCCTGAGGACAGTCTCCAGCAGCACAGGTGGAGACAAAGAAGGCATTTAGTAACTCCACCTTCTTTGTGTCCTCTGTCACCAAGACACCCATCTCATTCAGTAGAGGGCCTGCATTGCCTCTAACATTAGCTTTTCCTGCAATGTATTTGAAGAAGCCCTTTCTGTTATCGTTGACCTCCCTTGCAAGGTTGAGTTCAAATGAGGCATTAGCCTTCCTGGTTGCCTCCCCACATCCTCTGACAACAGTCTTATACGCCTCCCAAGTTGCCAGCCCCTCCTCCCAAGATCTGTAGATTCTCTTCTTCCACTTCACTTTATTCAGCAGTTTCCTACTTAACTACACAGGTCTCTCGTCTCCCTTTCTCTATTTCCTACTTGTTGGAATGCTCTGATCTTGGGATTAGAAGAAGACGTCCTTAAATGTTAACCAACTATCATGGGCCCCTTTGCCTTCTAGTACCCTGTCCCATGAGATTTCCTCCAGCAATTGCTTGAGAAGGCCAAAGTTGGCCCTCCTGAAATCCAGGGTTGTAGTCCTGCTTGATATCCTGTTCCTACCAGACAAGATCTTGAACTCCACTATCTTGTGATTACTAAGGCCAAGGCTGGCCCCAACCTTCACTGCTTCATCCAAACCCTCCTTGTTGGTGAGGATAAGATCCAGTAGTGCTCCCTTCCTAGTTGGCTCCTCCACCATTTGCATCAAGAAGTTATCATCAGTGCACTGCAGGAACCCCCTGGACTGCGTCTGGCTGCTGAGTAGCCCTTCCAGCAAATATCTGGGTAGTTAAAATTGCCCATGAGAACCAAGGTCTCCAACTGCAAGGCTGCTGTCAGCTGCCTGTAGAAGGCCTCATCAACTTCCTCATCCTGATCAGGCAGCCTGTAATAAACACCCACGACTGCATTGTCCATGCTGGCCTGTCCCTTAATTTGCAACCACAAGCTCTCAACTCGCCCTTCATCCACCCTGGGACAGAGCTCAAGACATTTTAGTTGCTCCCTCACATAAAGAGCAACTTCACCACTTCAACTTGTTGCCCTGTCTTTCCTAAAAAGGACACAGCCATCCATGACCACATTCCAGCCATGTGAGCTGTTCCACCACATCTCTATAATTGCCACCAGGTCATAACCCATTGACTGCACATGAATTTCTAACCCCTCCTGTTTATTGCCCATGCTGCATGCATTGGTGTACAAACATTTCAGGGATGGAGTTGAGTACATAGTCTTCAGCCTTGAAGGAGGGTAGACCCTCTGGTTATTTAAGATGTCAACACACTGCTCCACAAGTGTTGGACTACTGCATCCAGGGTTCTTGGTGGCAAGGCCATCTACATCCCTGGCCCCCATTATAATTACAGCCTTGTCCATAAGCCCATCCAATTCATACCCACAGTTGCAGAATTTCAGAGTAAAATTAAGAAAACATGCTCAAATATTGTTGCCAACTTCATTTTTACTTCATATAAACATAGAAGTTGGTCTGAAATTGGATTTTAGAAAGCAAACTTGGAAGCAACAATTTCAGACAATGACACATCTAATACTACAGTACAAACTGAATTACTTCAAACCCACATCTAACAAAATCACAGAATGGCAAGGTTTGGATGGGACATCTGGAGATCATCTAGACCTGCTAAAGCAGGGCCACCTTGAACAGGTTTCACAGGAACTCATCCAGGCAAGTTTTGAGTAACTCCAGAGCAGGAAACATTACAACCTCTCTGGGCAGTCTGTTTTAGTGCTCTGACACCCTCAAAGCCGAATAGTTTTCTCATGTTCACATGGAAACCCCTGTGTTCCAGTTTGCTTGTTGCACCTTGTCCTGTTGCTGGGCACCACTGAAAGAGACTCATCTCACCTTCTTGACACCTGTCCTTTAGATATAAGTATGGGTAAGATCTCCTCTCAGTCTTCTCCAGACTGAAGATATGTAGGTGTCTCAACCTTTCCTTGTAAGCGATGCTCCACTGTCCTAATCTTTGCAGCCCTCCACTGGACTCCCTCCAGCAGTTGTCTGTCTTAAACAAGGGAGCTCAGACCTGAACATAGTCCTCCAGATGAGGCCTCGCTAAGGCAGAGTAGAGAAGGAAAGCAAACTTCCCTCAGCCTATTGGTCAAACTTCTCTTAATGCACCCCAAAATACCATGGGCCTCCTTAGCCACAAGAGCATATTGCTGGCCATGGTTAACTTGTTGGCCACCAGGACTCCCAGGTCCTTCTCCAAAGAGCTGCATTCCAGCAGGTCAACCTCTAACCTCTACTAGTGTGGGGGGGTTCTTCTTCTTTAGGCAGGACACTAATCTTGCCTTTGTTGAACTTGATTAGGTCCTCTCCATGCAACTCTCTAGCCTGTCCAGGTCTTGCTCAAGTGGCAGCACAGCCTGTGGGTGTATGAGTCCTCTGCTCAATTTACTAAGTTTCTGGCACTAGGAGGCCAACACTCCATGCTATACTAAAAGCAATCTCATCAGTTCAGAGAGTGAAATAATCACTTCTACAAGCATGCTGGATAAACTTTTTTTAATATAGCCCAAACTTTCAGCACTACAGACATGCTGCTCCCTAAGGTTCAACTCACTTGTCCACCAGGGCCTCATGGTTCCTCTTCCACAGAGCTAATTCCTTAGTCCTCACCCAGCCTATGCCAAGGAACAAGGTTACTCTATTCCAGGTAGTTGACTTCACTCAATGTCCTGAGGTTACCATCTGATAAAAATCCTACATGAGATCCTTATCTCACATACAGTGTATATAAGCAATTATTCAGGCTCAGGAAATCAAAGACATCTACCTACCTGAGGTATAGAATTAAGACACAGATGAAGCCATGTTCACTGACATGGAAGAAAAATCAGTGATCAGTGTCCTTTTCCCCACAGCAACACACCAAAGACTTTCTTTGCAATTAGATCAGCTATATAATAAAGGGTCTTACAATTAGGACTGTGCATAAGTTTGAATTTCTCTGTTTAAAAAGTAAACAGCCAAACTGATTGATTTTTCTCCCAAGATCTACTTCTAAAATTGCAAACAGCTCTCACTTTACAGATATCCATGATTCTCGACTACATCATGAGGGGAAACAAGCACTTACGTCAAAATAAAAGCATACTCCTTTCTATGTAGATTTCCATTTAACAGGCAGAAATATTTACTTGCTGGTCATGGTGAAGGCAGCCAAAATACAATTGGATTGTAAAGGTCTAAAGTTAATAAAGTTATTGTTGATACTATAAAATGTGCTTTAGATCATATGTCAGCTTCAGAAGAAAACATCAAAACTAGACTAATACCTTGACAGCAAACAGTCCCAAAGGCAATAACATATCTTTTCATATCATGAGAGTAGTCATGATTAATGTCATTAATCTTTTTGGCCTATATTATAAAAGTATATTATAAAATGTCTCTTCCTCAAAAGGATTCACTCAACAGGCAAATAATTTTTAATGAGTCAGTGCTGTGGAAAAAGCTCCTGCTATAGAAGAATGATGTTTCAACAGAGAAAATCCTGTACTAGACATTGAAGATTTATTTAACAAATAATCAAAATATCTGTGACAAACAATTTTGAAGCTTAATCAAAGTGCAAGAATTAGTATCTTGGGTTTGTTTAAATACAAACCCTCAAATTTTCTTTCCATATAGAGTACATGTATGTAAACACACACACTCCAAGCACTATGTCTACACACACCATAGTTCCATTGTTCATAACAACTCCCTGTAATCTTCAGTACTCACAACAGGGGCAAAATGCTTAACGTAGTCTTCTACTTATCTTGTATTTACTTATTACTTACAATATACAACCATTATGCTATCACCATACTGACATTATACTGTAGCCTTCAAGGCATACTCCCTGTTTAAAACCAGAAATATTCAGCAACATGTAAATGAAAATATGTAATCTCTGTAACAGGTTATTTATGGTGGTGTGGTTAGGATTTTAATGCTACAGTTTTGTATCACTGAACTTATCCTTTTCGTTTAAAGAAAGTCAAAGTAAAAGAACATTAACTTTCAGTTCCTTACAGACAAGTTTCTAAGTGGTACAAGACTTATCTCCACTGTCAGATGGCTAGGCTGCTGGTTTTCTGTAATTCTGTGATAGAAAATCAGCAGTCATAACATTCTTAACCAGAAAACACAGACCTTTTACCTATAAAAAAGTGACTGAAGAGTTGAAGCTCAATTAGACTTGTAATAGAAATTGAAGAGATTTTCTCTAACCTAAGCCCAAAAATACAGTAACATTGCTGCTGTTAGTGTGTTTAAGGAAATGCAAATTTTTGTGAGGAAAAAATATCCATGCACGGGCAGCAAACGGATCTCAACATAGTGGCAAATCACATCATGACTTTTACTGGTTAACACTATACTCCTATGTGTGGGAAAATGCCTTCCTTAAGATCTGAGTTGGCACATACTTACATGCTGAAAAACTACCTACATAAATAAACACCCATTTATTAATAGTGCTTTGTACTACAGTAGAGAGAAGCTATACTTTAAGTTCCATTTCCTCTCTATTTAAGATTAAGCAAAAACTCAAATGCACTTAAAGAACTAAAACACACATGAATTTAATCTGGAATTCCTTTTAAACTCCTGATCAATTAAATTGCAAATGAAAACAGTCCTAGTTAAAGCAATTGTATTTTCCCATAAATTTCCAAGTGGCAGAATCTGTCTTACCTGTAATTGCAATCTTGTCAAGTTTCTAGTTCAGTGCTGAAAGAATTAGTTTACATTCCTGCTGCCAAGAAGCACATAACAGAATGACTTGCAAAACTGTGAGATAAGAGTACAGGACACAGCATCTGCTTTATTTTGGTATTTCCTAAAAAGAAACAAAGAAAGTAGTTAGCTACTCAGATGGTTTACAACAGACCTATACATTAATCTCTTCATGAATACAACTTTTCCCTAAATAAAAGCCTTTGAACTAAAGCTATGCCTGGGTGTCAGAAGAGATTTCAGTACTCTCTAAACACCAAAGATTCATGCTAATGAAGCAGCAGATATTAAAATGTTGTGTTTTTTTTTCCTTCAGTGCTCGACCAGACTTACAGCCACTACGTACAGTATGCATTATTTGTAAGCTCTTTTTTTCTGCACACTGAGATGTAAAAATGCACAAGAGTTCAAAACAAATGAAGTAAGCTTCAGTTGTGAGATTATTTCTGCTCCTATAAGGAAAAAATGTTCCTTTAAAGGTTATTTTTACAGAAACTACTTTAATTTTAAAACTTAAAAGTAGCATATAACTAATAGTGTATATCTACAAAAGCACCTAATCATTTACCTATTGTTTTGAACAGCCTGAGAATGTCCAAATTTCTTTATGGATCAGGGACTACATATTTCATCTCAGAAATCACTGCATCTTATATAATGTACCACAATAGTTCACCGGTAGAAGGAACTACCATAGGAAAAATTCTGGGTAACAACCAACTTTGTCTGAGGCATGACAGAAATACAAGCCTTACTGCAACATTTTTAAATTTAAACTGATTACAACACTCCAATGAAGTGAGTGACAAAGGAGACACACTGCAGACCTTCACTTTAAACTCACTGATTGAAGAATGAAGCTATGACCACAATACTTTATGGTTTGCCCCTTTCAAATACTAAATAGTGCTTTGAAACTACAAAAATCTGCCGTGAGCCAGAAATTGCTTGAGAGGAGCAGTATTTTTTACTGTCCAAAGAAGAACAGTAGGGATTCAGTAAGTTTTATGCCTGTAATGTTACACAACCACAACATCTTAATCAACATTCTCTCCTCTTAGGCACCAGAACACTAAGGACAAGTCAAGGTATCTAACTAAGCTAGAAAAAGTTAACTATTTCCTGCTACTTAAGCTCTTTGAACTAGCTGCAGAAATTGAAAAATGAACAAGTACCAATGCTAGAAATGGAGAATCAGCAGCTGCTGCCAATTCAGATTTGCTCTTTTCAGAGCATTGCAATTTTCAGAATACTGCAAAACTACACCTTTATGCAGCATCCACTAAATCATTCATGAATTCTGCAAAAGCACTTTGAAAGATCTAGACAGCAAGTATCCTAAAATCAGGGCAGAAGTCCTCCCAAACAAGTTTCAGTAAAAAAAAAGTTGTTTCTACATCCAAGAACTTCAGGGAAAAAAGAACACATGCAATATAGACATACAAAGTTGCACAAAGCAGCCTAACTCCCTCTTAAATACATCAGAGACAGAGCATGAACATAAAATGCACGACCAGAACACAACTCCCCTCAAGTACTGTTTTCCATCCACAGAAGATACCCTTATCTAGTAGGGCAGAGAGTCCTTGCAGGATAAAGTGCTGAAGAGCCTCAGTCCTTCTGATGCTACTCCAGCAGTCTTTAGAAGTGTCTGACTCAAAAAAAAAAAAAAAAAGGCAGACTGGAAGACAAGCATTTTGCTTCCCACAAGCAACAGGCTTGACTCATTCCAAATTCTTCTACTCTGCAGTGAATGTGAGAGAATCTGTTAGACAAATGCGGCTTTTAGCCCAGAAACAGGTTGCTTACAGTACAGAAGATTCAAAACCAAGTGTTTCAGGCTAAGAGCATTTCACCCCAGAACATGCCTCCATTTGGAATGAGAATTGGAAGGGGCTGCCCAGGGAGGTGGTGGAGCCACTGTCCCTGCAAGTGTTCCAGAAAAGACTGGATGAGGCACTTAGTGCCGTGGTCTAGTTGATTGGATAGGGCTGGGTGATAGTTTGATAGGCTGGACTGGATGAGCTTGGGGGTCTCTTCCAACCTGGTTGATTCTATGATTCACACAAATTCTACTGATGCAAGTTCTCAGAAGCGAGAAATAGAGTATTCAGTGTCCCAAAACACAAAAGCATCTAATGATCTACACTTCACCAGTGAACACTGCCCAGAGAGGCCACTACTGCTACTTACTTCTGCACAGTATTGACTATTACTTCTCCCAATTAGATTCACAAATTTTCCATAGGAGAAACTGCTTAGATTCATGATGCAGCTTTGGAGTAACAACCTACTACATCCAGCTCCCAACAATTTGTGTGCAAAAATTGTTCATATATGCAATTTAAACGGCTTTATCCAGAATGCTCATCTTAAACTACATCACAAGAATAAAGCTTCATATTAAAGGCTTAACAAAATTACAGGATGAATTAAGCATTTTATCAGGGCTCCTTAGATGTTTGGAGTATGCAAATGCTTAGTTCAGTAACTTTTCTAATTTTTTATGCTAAGAGATGAGTACTCTACAGTAAAATAGTTTTTAACTGAAAATTTAAATATTCTTTGGCCAATAAAGAATTTTAATTTCATCATTTCTCCAGTATTTTATTCAGAAGGTCAATTCTATGCAGTCAAAGGCATCCTAAGCAAATCACTATTTGAGAAGTTAGAAGACTGCTATCATGTTATTTTACAGAAGGACAGGCATCAAACACTAGTGTTCATCATTATTAAACATATACTTAATCCTGGCAGCAAAGTCCTAATGATCTGCAAGTTGAATCCTAATATCTGAATTAAAGAAAGGCCTTTGCATATTTCCAGACTCTGTTTAGAGAGCAACAGAAAAATCTGGTTTTATTCTAAACCACAAACAGTTCTGACCTTTTACAATTAGTTAGGTTGCTGCTGCTTTAAAACAAGCACACAAACCAAGCAACCTACTCTCTGAACATTAACGGAGTGAGCTATAATCTGTCATAACTGAACTTACCCCACCACCACCGTCAATATTATCCCACAAAATTGCAAACCGGTTCACAAATTTTTAAATGCCTTCAAGAGGTACAAGAGAGGGAGGAAAAAAAGAGATAGTGCAGCCTTATTATAGGCTAGCTAGTATGCTGCAGCCTCCCAATTGCATGTACCCAACACATGGTAAATGCAACATAACATCCCTCTCCTAAAAGAGGCATTCATTAGGTTACCCGATTTTTCCAGGAACATAACAGCACGTACCAAAGGGAGCGCACTAGTTATGCTGCAAGTTCATACAGCAGTTCTTCTTTAGCTTGCATACATCACAAAGTCCTAAGTAAAACAGGAGTTTATTTCTGTGCTACTACTTGAGAAAATGTGTAACTCTCACCCTAAAGAGAAAGGCCTCCTTGAGGTCAGAGTTGTTCATCCTTTGTAATAAAAGGATAATTATTTCTGCATTTGCTAAATGGTTCTTGGCTCTATTGAGGAAAAAAAAAAAAAAAACAAACCAAAACCAGAAACAAAAACAAAACAAAACAAAACAAAAAAAAAAGACAAACCCAAAAAGCAAACACACACAAAACCAAAAGCAGAATACAACAAAAAACAACAAATGAAACAGTGAAATGTCCAAGACAGGGCAATGATCTGACTTCTATTTTTGTGGGAGTGTTTTTTTTTTTGTGGCTCCCCTCTTCTTCAAACATGGAAGCTGCACTCAAGTATTAAATATTAAAACAAGTAAAGGAATGAAAATGAACAAAATCTTGAAACTAAAAAGCTCTATGAAGTAATTTCAGTGATTCACCCTTTTTGAAGTAGTTGATCTAATAATACTGTTTTGTAGAAAGGAAAGTGCAAAAGTTTCAGATGCATTTGTGGTGGTAGGCTTGATAGGCCAAACATGGGCTTATCCATGCCCTGGCTTGCTCAGATATGCTCCCCTGCTCCCCTTCCTTCTGTGCTGAGGAAGCAACTGTGGGTGGGGAGGGTGAAAGCCCTGGCTTCACCTAATATGGTGAATCTTGGCAAAGTGCCATTCTGATTAGCTAATCTGTGTCCAATGCCCTATTAGTCTTGGGCCAGATACTGATAAAAGGGACAAGAAGGTTGCACGAGTGCTGCTGCTGCCTCATTTGCATCCTGAATTTGTCTGAAGTGCTTACCAGGAACAGGCTTTAAATGCCCGCACGCGATCGGCCTGCATAGCCAGCGTGACATTGTGCCAAGACTGCACACCGCACTGCATCCTGCCTACCCCTCTACAAGTCTCCTGCCAAGACAGGAAGTCCTGGAAATACACAGATTGTCCAGAGGAACAGGTCAGAGACTATGCTATAGACCCCCAACTTCCTGAGAAAAGAGTCTGGGAAACTCTGACAGCAACCACTCCATGTGCTTTGGGTACTGTCTGATTTATATTTTGTGAGTAAATACTTAAAAGCCTCTTCCAGTATAATGTTTGCATTTGCCACTTTAAGACATAAGTGCTCTAGTTTTGCCTGTTCCCTGCGTGTATAAATTTCCGAACTGCGCATTTTTGATCCTTCTGATTAAGTTTTCTGGTGAGTTTTAATAACTATGAAAACTGTTTATTAACATTAACAATCATCACCTGGATATCAAAATTAATACAGATTATTCATTTTGCATAAGGTGTCACAGCATTTTAGAAGTAACATCCAGGAGTTCTTTAAAAAGCTAAACATAGCTTCAAATAAATTTACTTGGGGTTCAGGTGAGTATTTAGCTCAGTCAGTTTGGAGCTTGAGGACTTAAGTTCAAGCTTTTGTCTGTTAGTCATTTGAGCTATACAAGGCTGAACAACAATAAAATAAGGCTAGTATTTTACACTAATCTAAAATCTTGGTAATATGATGAACTTAGAATTCTAATTAGGTCCATACTTTTAAATATCACCTCGTAACTGGTGGACTTAAGCTACAGCATCAGAAAGCTGCCTTTTAATGTATTTTACAAAAGCTACTCTGATTTTTTTTCCTGCAGATCTCTTTAATACATATTTATTTGTAAGGCACTCCTTTAATTCCTAAATTCTCTGTAATTGTCTTTTAGGTAATCTTCCTATCAGCAAATCCACATTATAGATATATGGATGACTTGACAGCAATGGTAGCCTAAGGAATACATTCTCTCAGCAGTTCGCTCTCATTTCCATGCTATATGTCTAAGCAACAGACATAAATAGTTATGCTGGTACAAGTGAACACCTGAAGCAGACACTGCTCATCTAACTGACATGTAACTCAAAACTCTGTTGAATTATAAAAGCAGAAGATGAAGGAACACCAAAAAGTCAGCCTTGTTAAAATTCAGAACGCACGTATGCAATCCACATTTGGATTAATTGCAAGCAATTGCTTTTTGTTATCCTCTAACAGATAACGTAATTTGAGCACAGAAATACAGAATCATCTCTTGATCAGTTATGCTGGATAGCTTTTCAATACCCAGTTTCAGGAACCCTGAAGAGACAGGCCATCTAACATGTTCCACTAAAAAGTGCAAAGCTTTCATTTTCAGTTATCTGATCTTAGCTGAACTAAGAAGAGAGTATCTTCAAGAGTTAAGATGTATTGTGTTTGCATGTTAAGCCTTCTATCACAAAAAAACCTCACAACTCCCTCAAAGCTACAGAGAAGGATTATAAGCAGAGTACTTCCTGCTTTGAACAAACATGTTTACTGTGACTGGTAGGACTTTATAGAGAAGAGCTTTCTAAAGTCTCTAACCAGCTTTTACCATAACTTATATTACAGTGATAGCCTAAGTGAAGTTCTAGATACGCATTTTGCCTTCCACAGCAATTCAAGAGTTGTGGATTGAGGAAGACTTGTTGATATTCTGCATAGGTTTGTATTTCTTAATCTAAAGGGCAGAGTCTGCAAACATCCAGCTTCCTGACAGTGGTTCAAAAATCACTCTAGAAGTCATGCTATTACTGGAGTGCCATATTTTTTGAGCACATTCCTGTGGCATTTCTCGGTAAGGTACATTTAAATTTACTACCATCCTACTAGCTAGAATCGCAATAACTAACGGGTCAGTTTGAAACCATCTGTCCATTTGCCGTCTTTGTGAATATCTGGCGTTTGAATCAATGATTAAACAAAAAAAGTCACTGCAGGTGGATTACATAACTATACATCTGCTTTAAACAAGTAGAAACCACAGCCTTAGCACTGGTTATATGTTCCGAGGAGAAATCTACCCAACCTGTGTTGTGGTTTTACACCACTTAGAATTTGGAGTTCACCCCTCAAAGAGTACATTACCACACCACTCAGAATTTGGAAGTAAAATTAAATTTATATTTAGCCTACTTTCGTAAATAATAAAGGTAATAAACATATACAAATACATATACACATATACATCTAGACAACAGCCCAACTACCCCCCTGGACGTCACAGCCTGCAAGGCCACGTTGCCTTACCTCCTACTGCAATATAACCCAAACAATGGTTGATGCAGAGAAGCAAGCAAGGCCAGATGGACAGAGAGAGGGAAAAATAAGCCCAGGACAAGCTACATCTCAAACTGTGAGTCTCTTGTAAAAAATACTGACAAAGAGGAAGAATAGCCTCTCTGCAGAAGGCTATCTCAACTAACTCTTCTCTAATTTTTAAACTAACAACTCAAGCTCCCAAAAGTGAATTTTTATTGGAGAATCCCATCCCAGCACCTAGTGCCTAGTAACAGAATTCATATCAGGTTTTGCATCAAGTCTTGCTACTACCACTGAAGGTTTTCTTTATCTTCAATATCACATCTTATATTCCTGCTGCTCTAGACGGGGGGTGTGTGTGTGCTAAAATCTGGTTTCTATACAGATCCTGTGTTTACAGCAAATATCCCCCAAAGGATTCTCAAAGGCACAACAGCATGCCAGTTTGTCTAAGACATTATCATTATACTAAGCAACTGCATTTTCCTCTTACATGTGTAATACACACAATCCTTAGTGAGACCATGAATATATTCAAAATCTAGAATGAATGTGAACTCCACATGCGGTGAAAAACAGGCAAAAAGAAAAAAAAATAAAGAGAATTTCAGTTACCATCAGGTATAGAATATACACCAAGAATTCTCTAATGTTGATGTATCTGACAATGACAGAAACCAAGCTGCATCAAACTTGTAAGGGACAGCAGAAATGGGTTTTACTGTTGTTTCTTTATGTAAGGACTTGCCCTCTCAACAAGAAGGTTCTTGTTCTTCCTTCATCTTCTAAGTTTTCTGATACAAATGAACTAAAACTTAGCCATCACAGCATATTGAAAAAAAGAAACCACCTTGGACTACTAATGTTTCTGTGCAGACAGTTACAAGAGACAAAGTTTCTACCACACCACTTAACCACTTAGATATACTTGTGGGATTTTTTTAAGCTATTGTATCATTTGCTAGGTTTACAAACAAAATTAGTTAAACGCAAAAATAAGGTCACTCGACATCACTGTATCACCAGCTCATTCAAATCAGTAATAAGAACACCAGCACTACAAGCATTTTAATGTTTACTGCAAAGAAGACAACTTAAAAACAGATAATTCAAGCATCTGTTATGTCAACTAACAGCCTACACACGATCTTTCAAAAGAACTGATTTAAATACAGGAACTGAAGGCTTCAAATACTAATCTTTAAAATATATAGTTATTTTTATACCTCAGTTACAGTTTTAGAACTTCTTTTTAAACTTAGTCTCTTTTATGTTAAGATTTTTTTTCTAGCTAGTAGCAGAAGTTACTTCAGTAACAGCACTCCATTAGTATGAAGAGAATCAGCACTTGGAAATGTACAGACATTTAAAGTTTTTAAGGTCTCTTTACTTAGAGAGTCACTCCCCTACTGCCAACATACATTCATCTCCTTCCTAAATCAACTCAGGTGAACTGATTTGTCTCATTTCAAGTCATATCTCAAAGCCTTTTTAAGGCAGTTAAATGCTTAAGAGAAGCAGCTGATCCTACATGATATGTAATTACATACTCCTACACTTGAACAGGATCAATATACCTGTAATCATATGGTACATACTATTCAATCCAAGGTATGTTACAAGAACCTTGTTTTCGTATCACAGATAGCTTGTCAGACTACTTCAGAAAACACAGTACTTCCCTCTGAACTCTTACAGCACATTCTACTTTTTTATTGTAATATTACAATTAGGAAAAAAAGATCACTCAATCTAGGAACAGCAGAATGAACCAACCTTTGATTATTCTTTTTGCCTGGCAACTGTCTCCAGTACCATTGCCTGGACACATGGAATCTTTTTCAGGTATCTGCACTGAAGCTATCTGAACTGCTTCACTTCTCATCTAAATAGAGGAGTACTTGGCAAGAAACAGCTTGCAAGCTTGAACGCTCAGCTGTGTCCAATTAGTACTGCAACTTCAGTTTCACAGTAAATCACTTCAACTCATTTTTAAATCAATACAGTTTAACCTCTCTTGATTTGCAATACATACTTCCATGCTGAAGTTTCCAATTTATTTATTGAGTAAACTGTTTTAGTTTTGCTACTATGCAAGTATCACATGTTGAACCATACTTGTAAAAATTCAAAGGGCAATTTTATCAATATGAAGGTTAATGCTAACATGCAAGAAGACCACGCCAGCTTAATAAAACTGTATTGCAGAGGGTGCTTAAGGGAATTACAGACAGTCAATGAAGTTAGAATAGTTTACACAGATTTGACAGCAAAAAGGTTTCGGGGAAGCAAGTATGTTAGTAACTCATACATTTTATGCTATTCATCAGGTCAGACATTAACAGCAGTCAAATTTGGCTAACACAGGTTAACACACCATCTCCAGCTCTGCCAGAGCTCCTGCACACTGTTGGCTGCAAGACATGTTCTTGCTGGATCTAATGCTGATGGGAACACCTTAGCACAAAGACATGTTACTCTGTCAACCCATTTAGAGAGGTAACATGTCAAATGATTTTAAAACTATTTCTACCTTTGAAAGCTTGCACTCACAACCTTACCATTTTACTACATGGAAAACTTAACCTCCAGACATTCTACACTAAGTTTAACAAACTGTCTAGATTAAACTAGGTACTCATTACAAGAAAAAAAATATATGTAGTGGCACACAATTTCTTTTTTTTTTTGGTAGAACAATTACTTAACCTGAAGAATTTAGCAGTTCAAAAAGAAAAGCAGATCTTCAGCTTGGGGGTTACAGAGATAATTCTGTAAAACCTGCTATATAAAAACCTGAACCACACTCACAACAAATTAGAAACAGATATATGAATAGAAGACCGCTGATTTAAGCCTTTAGACAGGTGCTGAATTCAGCATAGTAAATGCCAATTTCAGTAAGTTTCCATTCCCCCAAAACTGAAGAGCTAGCTCTAGGCAACCAGCTGCCTACTTGTGATTTCTAGTCCCCAAAACATCTACTACATCATTCTGAGTGACTCCAGGTGACTATCTCCATGTGTTCTGTGGCTGAGTATCATGGCCTTGCATTCCCTTTTTTACATGAACGAACAGCTCTACAATAGCTATTTGTATGAACATGATGCCAGCCCAGTCAACAAGGCAGTCTAACATTCCCTGTAAAACTAGTCCCACTGGAGGGAATTCTACTTTGTCTGCTACAGGTTTTATCTCCCTAGTCCTTGTTGTACCTTTCACATTCTTCCCTGGGAATGACAACACATTATTAAACATTTTATTGAGTCATGCATGGAAGTTGAAGGCAATGGTATCACTCAGCTGAATGTTACTGGTTCCTACCACTTGATTAGTGCTCAAACTTGCAGATAGATGGCAACTGTGTATGTGTTTGAAGCAATGCATCCACCATTCTTCCCAAAACACAGCAGACCTGCCCTTTGACTCTGGAATATTTCCTAGAGTTTTGAAATTGACAGGAAATGTCACTCAAGAGCTATAATACTACATTTATAGATAAACTGTAATAAACTCACTACAGGACCAAAAAGAGTTACTAAGACTGTCAATTCAGAAAGAGATCCCATTTTGTATCATGCAACTTTATGTATCTGTTTTAGAAGTAGGAACACATTTGCTACCCAAAACACAGCTTTGCATAGTAAATATTAATTATGAGTAACAACCTACCTATTTTAGTTAAGGAACACAGCCATAGCTAGCATATATACCTCTCATAATTAGAGTATTTCCACAGAAGTATTTAATACCTAATATTAATAATTTTCTGCAGGAATAATATAATATGCCAGAAGCCAAGAACTCTGAAGTATTACCATTTTCAAGCCTCAGTATTCATGCTTTCTGTCATCCAGTCATGGACAATTTTGAAATTCTTGCCTTGAATGCAGTACAAATTTCCTCCAGATCTTTGTTCTTTTGATAAAGATACACATTAAAGATTCTTCCTTGTATATCAGGAATGAATAAAGAAGAGCTGTTGAGGAAGGCCAAAACAGACCTGATGTGTCCTGGCTTGTCCAGGCATGATGCCCTGTTCTCCCTCACCTCTTTCTGGAGTGGGGAGCAACACAAGAAAAGAACAAAAGGCCTAGAGCCACTGAGTTTGCTCCTATGGTAAACAAGGTGCATACACTTGGCCTGTGTTTCCCCAAATACAGGTAAAGCAAGCCCCTGGCTTCACCCAACATGGTTAGTTTTGGCAAAGTGCCATTTTGATTGGCTAACCTCTGTAGACAAATTGAGCAATCAGACCCAGGCAATTGATAAAATATAGTCAGAAGTTGTAAACAACTGCCTTCACCATTTTGCCTTGTTTTGCCTTGCCATGCTGCTGTGCTTCAAAGCAGCTTTGCTGTGTAACAACAAGCTTTGATGTGTGAAGTTTGTCTACCTGAAAACTTTGCTGTGCTCCAGTTTACCAGGGAGAGGCATTAAGTGCCTTCGTGCCATAAACAAGAGTTACTGCTGAAAGCTGCCCAAGCCAGACAGCCTAGCACGAACTGAAAGTGGTTAAGTTGCTCCTAGCTGAAGAGCTTGTTTAGAAAGACCTCACCACAGCCTATATGGTTACTGCCAAAGCTGCAGGACACCATGCTTGCCTGCACACCTGCGAGCCACCATCAGGAGTGCAGAGTCCTGCAAAGGACACCATCCACCCAAAAAGGGATCAAGACAAGGTCAGTGATCATGCAAACCACAGCACCCTGCCAAAGTCCTGGGGAACCTCCAAAAGCCTTCAATGGGTACCATACCACTAACAGTGACCCCTCCAAGTGTTTTGTATACTGTCTGGAACTATAGTGCAGCCCTAGAAATCCGGATATACCATTTTGTGAGTAAATATTCTTAAAAGCCTCTTTGTAACTAAAGCTTTTTGCTTTGGGTCTGTTTACTCTGCAACTGCCTTCTGCTTCAGCAGGAAAGAGCCTCTCAAGTCCTCCTAGAGGGCAAGCAGCATACTGCACCATAAGAATCTCTTCCCAAAAGCTCAAACTACGCAAAAAAACCAGAAATGCAAACATTAACTGTTTAAATTGCCTATTCCCTGTGTAAATATTCACAATCATGCATTCGTACCTTATAAATAAGTTGTCTGGCATGATTACTACTAATAAATCATTTTAATAGATTTATTAGTATTTTCATCTAGTTATTACTATTAATAATCATAATGAATATTTGGACAAGAGCCTGCAAGTCTGAAAGTAGTAAGATTGATGCACTGGCCAATTTTGCTCCTAGCTCAACACAATATTCTAAGAAATCTATAGCTCAAGGACTGCATAATAGCAACTTACACATCAGGACTAGTAAAATGTATGAACCGCTGGAAGTGGCCAAGTTAGTCAAGAAGATCCTAGTTGTCTGAGGTTATGCAGCAAAAGTTCAGCCTAACAAATGAAAGGCATGAAGTATGAAGCAATCTAAGCTACAACATTACCAGTGGCCACTACTTGCCAAAAAATTCCCACTGTCAATATGTCCCACCTTCACAGACATCATGCAAGCAAAACCCATTCCTAAATCAGAGGCATGTACAACCACATGACAGAAAGAACACCTGCATACATTTATGCACATGTCTCTACACTTAAATGTGTGCTCAACGGAAAAGTCTGGCATGCTGTGCTGGTTTTGCCTGGGATAGTTTTCTTCTTCACAGAAGCTAGTGTGGGGCAATGTTAGGATTTGTGCTGGAAACAGTGTTGGCAATACAGGGGTGTTTTCATTACTGCAGGGCAGTGCTTACAGAGTCAAGGCCATTTTCCTGCTTCTCACACCATCTCACCAGTAAGAAGGTTAGGGATGCACAAGATGCTGAGAGAGGATCTAGCTGGGACAGCTCACACAAACTGATCAAGGACATATTCCAGACCCCACAGTGTCATGCTCAGCAATATAAAGCTGGGAGAAGGAGGAGGAAAGAGAGAACATTCAGAGTGACAGTGTTTGTCTTCCCAAGTAACCATTACATATGACAGATCCCAGCTTTCCTGGAGATGGCTGAACACCTGCCAATAGGAAGCAGTAAATTAATTCCTTGTTTTGCTTAACTTCTGCTTATAGCTTTTGCTTTACCTGTTATACAGTGTTTATATCAACTCATCAACTTCCTCTTCTGTTTGTTTTCACCATCCCACTAGGGATGAATGAGCAAGCAGGCTTAGATGTGCTTAGATGCTGTCTGGAGTTAAACCACAACACATATTAATGCAGTCCTTTAAAAGTGTATATCCAGATCCTAGACCTAAAAGAAAAGAAAGACTAAAACTCAAGATTCAGAATCATTCTGCAGGAAACCATGACAAAGAAGCCTGCTACTAGCTACTATGGATTTCTTTAAAAGCAAAAGCAGAAACATGCCTTACTACTCACCAAAATTATCTTGGTTACAAAAAGCAGCCTATCCTAGTTAAATTTGTCATGTCTAGCTAATTTCTGCAGCATGAATCTAACTAAAGCTTTCTCTATTTTGGAGATGTCTACACGTAGCATATTTTTATACACTTGGGCAAAGAGGGAAGTGAACGAACCTTAGAGAATCCAAGATTTAGTTTCCTTTTCTAGTATCTTTCTTCCCTCACCAGTAACACCAACGATTTGCCTTGTTTTACAATAAGGCTCAGAATAATGAGTCACTATAAAGGTCTGAAACTTCAACACTAAGAAAGAGTGTTTTTCTTTTCTTGTTAGATTAAATGAGCTTATTCAATTAAAGTACTTTGCTTATTTAGTGCTTTCGCAATAGGTGGATTTCAACTAAAACAATGCTTATTATACAAAAATAAGTCCACAAGAATAACTATGTCCAAGCTATTTCATTTAGGAAATAAATGCCACTTACACAAGGAACCAAGTTTCCAAACAAAACAAAATATACTGATTGGTTTGGCCACTTAGGTCCCTTTCATGGGTGATTCTTCATAGAATGGTTTGGAGTAGAAGCGGCCTAGAAGGTCATCTAGTTCAATTTCCAAATCAAAGTGCAGTCAATGCTGAACTTTGTCCCAGTTGCTTAGGACTTAATCCACTTAGTCTTGAAAACCTCCACAAAGACTTACAGGTTACCTCTTATAATCTCTTAACAATCACCCTTACAATAAAAAAAATTCAACATATATTCACTCATTTCAATTTCTGACTAGTGTCTCTTTCCTCTGTGCACCTCAGTAAAGAGACTGGTTCCACCTTTTCGATTTACATCTTTGTATATACAAGATGGTTGCTACTGGATTCCTTTTAAGCATTTCTGATCCAGGGTAAACAAGGCCACAAAAAACTTTCATCATCCCCTCAAAGATCACATACTGCAGATCCCTGACCATCTTGGTGGACTTGCCCTAAATTTGTCAACATTGTTCTTGTTGGGGCAGGGAGAACAGGAACAAAAGTTAACATAGGACTAGAGATACAGTCTGGGAACATCTGGAACAAATGCCAACTAAAGAGGAATAAAGCTGTTTTCAGCACTGCCAGGGTGAATTGCTGACTGCTATTTAGCCTACTGTTCACCAGAATCAGGTCATTCTCACTAAAGCCAGTAGCGCTGCAGGAGGGTTACAGATTACAGAAGCAAGCTTTGGCATATGCCCTTGATTAACTTAAGATTTCAACAGGCCCTCTCCTCTAGCCCTTCCAAGGACCTCAGGATGTGTGCTCTGCCTTATGCCACCTAGTGATGTGTGTACCACAAGCCTGCAGAATGTGCATTCCATTTGTAACCACTGCCCAGGCAAAGTATGAGCCATCAGTCACTCCCTGAGATGACTTTTCAACCAGCTTTCACTTGTCTAGCCATCATCCCATTCAGACTGTAAATAAGAGTATAAAGTGTGGAGCACTGTAAAATCTTGCAAATGTAAAAAAAAAAAAGAAAAAAAAAAAGGAAAAAGAGTAAAAATCCACTGCTCTCCCCTTATCTGAAGGCTGTCCTTTGGCACAAGGCAGTCAGGTCAGCCAAGCACAATTAACCCTTGGTAAAGTCATGCTGAAAAGGCCCAGAAATGTTTTGCTACAGGTTGACAGACTTCTTAGTAGTGCTGTTCAAGTAAACCAATATATAATGCCTTTATCAAGTGGAATAGAAGGCTTTCCTTATTAGAAAACATAGCAAGGATGCCTGAAATGATGAATAGGAACCATCTAGGCTTCAAGAATTTGCAGAACTGAAAAGCTCCAAAGTCTAAACATATAAGAATAAGCAGGTCTCAAACAATGGAACACAGCCATCGAGCAACTGAGGTCCTGCCTAATTTTCAAGGTATCGGGCAACAAGACACTAACAGCATATGTTAAGAACACCAAGTTTTTGTTTTGTAAGTCCACCTGAAATTTATTACAGAAACTAGTGGCTGTGAAATAGACAGGTGTGGAAAAGAATGGCAAATGGCCGAGAAACTTAACGTGCTTTATTATGCACATTAGAAACAATTTCTATAATTCAGGCAGTTTGAATTTTCTCACAAATTGCATTGAAAGAAAATTCACTTTACTGAGAACCCTGAACAAATTCAGGAACTCCTAAACACAAAAACATTCAGGACTTGATGAACAACTGCAAACTCCAGTCTCCACCTGTGATGTAATCACACATTTCACATACTTTGCAGCTTCCCAAAAACTTACGCTTGAAGGAGGTATATATTCTTAGCTCCACATTAAGCAGTGAACAAAGCCAACTTCACGGCAGATGAGCAGAGAAAACTTCTTCTCCCCTAAGAAGTTTGCAAACATGACAAAACCAGCACAAAATAAACAGCTCGACTTGCTCAGGAACTTGCTATGTAGTTTTGGTTTCTCTTGCACTCTCATGTGCCTACAGAATAAAGATACTCTTGTCAGTCAGTGCTGATATTTAATTAAATTGGAATGACTACTGTGAAGGCAGTGGTATCATCATCTGTAGCAGACTATTCACTTGGGGAATACCTGGAAGAGGAGACAAGCATTTTTAATTTATTTACAATAGTGATTTTAACATCAACATTTAATTGCATGTCCCTTTACTTGACTAAAACACAGCTGGTGACACTGCTAACACTGCTGGAGTTATATGACTTCCAGTATGGTCTTCTCTTCAACAGCATTAACATTCCAAGTAAATATATGACTTCCAGTTGCAAGATAAGTCATCACGTATCCAAACTACTGCTTTTAAGAACCAGTGTCAATAACTGCACCTTAAATGAACCTCCTTTGAAACATCTCAGGGTACAGTCTTAAAAGAAGTTAGGGAAAGCTAAACTGGTAACTGCTGCAAGCCTACCTCCTGCCATATGTACTTTGTACTCCCAACTTTTCCTTCAGTAGTGGCTCTCACATCCTTATAAGGATATGAGACAAGCATGGTGATTCAAGAAACTGAAATTTACCTTAGCAATACATACCCAACATGCACACACCACAAAACTCTCCCACCATAAGATGTGACATAATCAAGTGTCAGCATGGGAGGAAGAGGAACACATGGTCAGAGGCAGACAACAGCAGAAACAAAGCAGCAGTAAAATAATTATACAAGAACATCTTTCTTAACAAAACAGTAAGGATTATGAGTGGGTTCCAGATGCAAATGCCTAAGTGCAGGCAAAGGCCTAATGATAACTCTCTTTGTACTGTATCAACATTTAAAAGTGGTGAAAAAACCCAACAATTCTAAGGATATTTAACTAAAAAGAGAAATATCAGATGCTCACCAGCTAGGCAGCATGTAGGAGAGAACTGCCTGGATAGAGCAAATGAACTCCCTATTATGAAGTGACAAAAGCAAAGCTATATTCATAGAATCATAGAATCATAGAATGGTTTAGGTTGGAAGGGACCTCAAGGATCATCCAGCTCCAACCCCCTGCCACAGGCAGGGACACCTCCCACTAGAGCAGCTCGCCCAAGGCCTCATCCAGCCTGACCTTAAACACCTCCAGGGAGGAAGCATCCACCACCTCCCTGGGCAACCCATTCCAGTGCCCTACCACCCTCACTGTAAAGAACTTCCTCCTAACATCCAGTCTAAATTTCCCCCCTTCCAGCTTATACCCATTCCCCCTCGTCCTAACATTACTAGACCGTGTAAATAGTCCCTCCCCAGCTTTCCTGTAGGCTCCCTTCAAATACTGGAAGGCCACTATAAGGTCTCCTCGAAGCCTTCTCCTCTCCAGGCTGAAGAGCCCCAACTCTCTCAGCCTGTCCTCATAGCAGAGGTGCTCCAGCCCTCTGATCATCTTCGTGGCTCTATATTGTGTACAGTAAGTGAGACAGCTTCCAAGACATTACATCCATTGTTTTTCAGCAGATGCAAAGAAAAACTAATGCCTGCCTGACAAAGGTAGCAGATGTATCTAGTACCCACCACCTTCACTGAGGTAGCATAAGATTTAAAGCCTAGAAGCCAAGACAGAATAAATTCAGAATTAAAATCTCAGCTTGAACTATATTATATTCTACCTATTTTTTTTACTACGCCAGGTTTACCTTTGTTCTGTTTCCACAGTTTTGAAGGCACTACACTTCAATAGTATCAAACAAGTTTTATTGTTTTTCGCTCTGTTAACAGACGTTTTCCTGAGTCACATTTGCTCACTCTAATTTTCCTTTCCTTCTCTGAACATGGCAGTTTAAAAGATCTTCTAGAAATCTTTGCTTCTTCAGCAACAGAAGCATGAGATTACCAATTCCATGACATCTTAAATTCATAAAAAGAATAGATCATACTGTGCACTAAGATTTCTTCTATCTAAAGGGCTTTTTACAAAGTTATGTATGTGAAATACGTAATTAAAATCAGCAAACTTTTACACAGTTCATGAAAAAGCACAATAGACAAAGTCTTCTCATCTTCTCTCCCAATTCCCTTTCTCAAGAAGGGATACAAGAGAAAATTAACTCAAAGAAACTGTTTATCAACAGAGAGAAAATGAAGACCAATATTAAAGTAGTTGCTCCCCATCTCACCCAGCAATATATGTCAATGGTCAATTTATCATAGAATCATAGAATCAACCAGGTTGGAAGAGACCTCCAACCTAATCCAGTCCAACCTAGCACCCAGCCCTATCCAGTCAACTAGACCATGGCATCAAGTGCCTCATCCAACACCCCCAGGGATGGTGACTCCACCACCTCCCTGGGCAGCCCATTCCAATGCCAATCACTCTCTCTGGGAAGAACTTCCTCCTAACATGCAGCCTATACTTCCCCCGACACAACTTGAGACTCTGTCCCCTTGTTCTATTGCTGGTTGTCTGGGAGAAGAGACCAACCCCCACCTGGCTACAACCTCCCTTCAGGTAGTTGTAGACAGCAATGAGGTCACCCTTGAGCCTCCTCTTCTCCAGGCTAAACAAGCCCAGCTCACTAAGCCTCTCCTCGTGGCATTTGTGTTCCAGGCCCTTCATCAGCCTTGTTGCCCTTCTCTGGACACGTTCCAGCACCTCAACATCTCTCTTGAATTGAGGAGCCCAGAAATGGACACAAAGGAAATGTAACTAGAGTAGACTACAGGCAGAGAGCAGAGCATGGTAATAAAATGTTGAATATCAGCTGACAAAAAAGTATTTCACATGAAGAAACAAACAGCAAATTAAAGCCTTTGATAAGAGAATAATGAAGAATACTCCTTAATGAAGTGTGCTATGCCTACTCATGTATGTTCTGTATTATAGCATTATAGAATTGCTTTGGTTGGAAAAGATCTCAAAGATCAAGTCCAACCATCTATGTAACTCTATTAAACCATGTCATGAGGTGCTGTGTCCAAATGTTTTCTGAATACCTTCAGGGACAATGACTCCATCACCAACCTGGGAAGCCTATTCCCATACCTAACTGCTCTTTCCATAAAGAATTTTCTCCTAATATTAGTCTAAAGCTCCCATGGCACAATTTCAGGGCATTCTCTCTTGTTCTAACACTTGATACTAGGAAGAAGAGACTGAACCCCAACTCACTACAACCTCCTTTCAGGTAGTTGTAGAGAGCAAGGTTGTCTCCCCTTATTCTCCTCTATTCCAGATTAAACTCCAGTTCCCCTCAGCTGCTTCTCATTAAAATTTGTTCTACAGACTCTTCAACAGCTTTGTTGCCCTTCCCTGGATAGGCTACAGCAACTCAGTGCCCTTTTAGTGAGTGGCCCAAAACTGTATTTGAGGTGCAGCCTCACTTGTTCCTCAGTACAAGCACATGATCACTTCCTGGATCCTGCTAGCCACCTTGTTCCTGATACAGTCCAGGATGGTGTTGGTCTTCTTGGCCACCTGAAAGGCTCATGCTCAGCTGGCTGTCAACCAGCACCCTCAAGTGCTTTTCTACTGGGCAATTTTCCAGACATTCTTCCCCACACCTGTGGCATTGCACAGCGTTGTTGTGACCCAAGTGCAGGACCCAGCACTAGGCCCTGTTATACCTCACACAACTGACCTCTGCCCTTCAATTTGGCCTGTCCAAACCCCTCTGCAAAGCCAGGTTAAGTTCTCTGTGAATTTATTCAGGAAATACTGTCATTGCCTGTCTTACTAAGAACACTATCTTTCACTTCTCCTGCCTATATGTCAGTTTCTCTCCTGCATCAGATTTTGACCTAAGGAAAGGAGAGGATAAACACTAAATGCAAAGAATCAACAGTTCTGAAATTGGAACAAAACAAATCATGCAGAAGAAAGCTTGCTCACAGGTATCCCAGGTTTATTGATTCTTTTTGTATTAATGACAACTTTAGACAATTACTAAAAAGAAGTGGCAGAAAAGGATGATGGAGAGTCAAATACAGTGGACCATCGCTTACTTTAGAAAGGTTTCAAGCAGAAATCCGACAATTCATTACATATCCAAGCTGCTAAGTTTGCTTCCTATGAGAGAGTTTTGGTTTTAATCAATGCTTCAATAAAGAAGACCTATGGAGGAAGAGGCAATATGGAGAGACACATGTTGGACTTGATGATCTATGAGGTCTCTTCCAACCTTGGCGATACTGTGATAAAAAAGTTTTTCACATCAGCTTTATATTCTTTATGAAACTGACATAACCAGGTTTCAAGTATGGACAAACCTTAAGACACCTTTACTGGAAAAATATAACACAACACATCTGAACACCTTATTTCGTACACACATTTAAATTTGGTAACTCTGACCAAAACACCACAACAGTGGAAAGAGACAATTTCAAGTAGTGACTGAATAATACTTTTCCTAGACAGGCCACTACTTTGTACAGATTAAGAAAAACTTCAGGTTGAAAATACCATAGTCACTAAATATGCCTAAGAATTTATAGTATTGTTCAAAGAAAATATTTTCCAAACATAAATAAAAGGATTGAAAAAATACGATTTTAGAGTACTTTTCCCAGTGACATTTTCCTGACTGTGCTGAATTCTAATCCCTCTCATTTGCAACACCAGTGCACAAGCTTATTTCAAGAATCCTGAACTACACTGGAATTTTATTTCTTCCCCTCTGTAAGTCAAGCTCCAGCTCACATCACAAAAAAAAAGGTGCAAAAACCTTCCACACCAAACAACCAACCAAAACAAGCAAAAAACAAATAAAACCAACATCAGTAATTGTTCTGACAGTCTGTATGCCTATCAGCTTCTCTCTAGAAGATTTTAAATGTAACCACTTTTTAAAAAAAAATAATTTTGCAATAGTCAAAACCAGTTAGTAAGCTGTTATGATTAACAACAGTTACTATTTTGAGTTCAATAAGTATTTTAGAGAAGTCCATCTCAGTCTTACGTTGCTTGCATTTGACGCATTCTAGTCAAGAAAGTGAGGAGTCATCCTACTGGACTTTATGTTGGAAGCTAGATTAACAGCTCTTAATCTCCATCACGCTAACACTCAAATACAGGCAGAAAACATACAGAAGCATAGATACAGTTCCAAATAAGGCAAATCAAGGGGGAAATGTAAGTGAAATTGCAAAATAACAATGTCTCTATGGCGAAGTCCTAACAATGGTTTTCTTCCACATCAAACTCAAGTCTAATTATTATTTAAATTTAAAAACACCGGACATTGTTAAACTATAGCTTTTACCATTAATATAAAACAGATGAGCTTACAAGACCTGCCTGCAGAGGAGGCTGCACAACTATTTGACCTTAGCAAACACTGTGAAATAATTATCTTGCCAACACTATCATCTGCAAGAGCTGTATGTCTGTCTTTTCCTCAGTTCCGCTAATGAAAGTCACATTAAACTACTTCCAGTTTATTAAAGCATCTTTTAAATGACTGGATGCATAGGAACTTTGTTATTTTTTAAACAGCAGTTCAGTGCACTTACAGGATTTACAGAACAAATTTCACACACCGCATTCCCCCAGCTCTATTTATTGTTTTCACAAGACTGACTGAATTTTGCTTGTGTATAAACCCCTTACTATTCTATGCACAATATTCTACTAGTGTTACTCTGAAGAGCATTTCTAAACATCAGCCATAACCTAAATACTGAATGATTTCGATAAATTAATCTACCACCCTCAGCAACTGGTACGGAAAAGAGCAGGAAAGACATCTTAGAGAAAAGGAAAAATTAAACAAAAGACTCCCTTGCTGTACTATGACTCCTGTGGTAAAGATACAAAAAACGACAAGCTACTAAACAGATAAACATCATATCCAAGGTGCTAGTTTGATACACCTATAGGTAGTGGTCCCACAATTAGTGGGCAAGACTCACTAGACATTCCCATGAATCCCATCTGTAATTAAGACACTGTTAATAACCACCTTAAAGGCGCTTCCTCAGCTCTTACTGATAACACCCAAAGTGAGATGCCCATGAGTCTGAACAAACTGTATTATGCACTGGGGTTCTACTGAGATAGATGGAACTTCTTTGCCTACTGAAATGTAGGACTGATCACTACCTAGGGAGTCAGCAGACTAGTCCTATTAGGCCTGGATTCAAGTTTTGCAACAGATGATACTTCACGTCTGCACTGAACGTGCATTTTCTCAAATGTCCCATAGAGAACCAAATTTAATGTTCACTGGTAGAAACAAGTGCCTGCAAGTAGTACCACATCTTAGTTGCGGCCTTGTGCACAAACCGGTATGTAGAGTTTTTGACCAGAATGAGATTTTCCTGTTGGGAACAACAATAAAGAAAACAAGAATTGTACTACCATAGTAAGGAAATAAAGAGCAGGAGCAGAAAGGATACAAGAAGAAACTGAGAAACACCTGTGCATTGTCATACCTTTACAGAAGCTCTCTGAAGTCAGTGTTTTGAGTACAGATCCACTTAGAAGCAGAAGGAACAATTTCTTTAGCTTTATACACTGAAGACAGAACTCTAAGAACTCACTCTGCTGTACCACATAGCTTCAGTGCAGTACTTCTAAAGTTTCAAAGCACATTAGTTTCAGCAGCTTTTCAAGGTCACAAAGGCAATAACAAACACAAGTCCCTGCCTTCTCCACTTCCTAGTCCACCACCCTCAAAATCCAGTTTAGATGTACTCCAGAAGCTTCAATATATCATTAATTTTCAAAACTCATCCACTTCTCTCCTAGAGTAACAGTCCAAAACTACCATACACAGCACTAGTGCTACAGTGAGTATTACAAAAGGTCACAATATACATCAACAGCAACTTCAGGCTTGCCTATATTTATTTGGAGGTGGTTTAATAAGCATGTTGGATACTTTCAAGAATTTTATCTATCCTATAGATAGCATCCTTCACTATCCTTTAATAGAATCCTTTTAGCAGCCTTTAATAATTTCCTACTTCTAGATACGCTGCCTGAAAAGATAGGGGACTAAATACTTTTAACCCTCCTGGAAGAAATTTTAAATAGTAGTAAATATAGAAAGCAAATAAAACATGAGACACACTTAGTAGAAAAAAAAAATACAATCTTAGGAAGCCAAGCTACAGTGTTTGTGGTTGCATACACACATCCCCATTGAGTTTTACTGAAACTGCCCATAATTCAGAAGTTAACAAAAGGGTAAATATTTCAGAGGTAATCAGGTCCTGTAACTTTTGTGGAAATAAACAGTCAGATCAAGGAAAGACATCCAAATTAGTGCCCCTTGAGGATAAGCACAGCAGGAGCTCTTCTATGTTACCAAAACCAGCTTCCCATACAGGACAAAAGGTCAGATAGTGCCCTAAATGCATGAAAGTACTTTCAGAGCTCACAATACAGTATGCCCAGAAAAATCCAACCACAAGACAAAGCCACAGGAAATCAGGCTTCATAACCTGTTGCTCACACAGCTACTTTCATTCTTGATTAATTGAAGTAAAAACATAAAAGAACTACTTTCCAGAATTCATTGTACTTTTTACAGTCATTTTCACACACAATTTCAAAATGAGGGAAAATAATTTGGGAACAGAGACTCAGTTGCAAGTCAAGACAAATAATCCTTATTCAGAGAGGAGCAGGACAATTTATGCAGTTTTGACAAGACCACTTAGCAGAAGGCAGAATGGAGCCTCTCACACAGCTCAACACCATCTGTAACATTCTACAGCGGCCAGCCAGTACATCCACATTAGCACTTCAGTTTGCACCAGAAGCACACTTTTGAAGTAAAATTGAGTCACTCTTCTTACTGTGCTTTGGTTCACATGTCAAAGAAGTTTCTGAATATTATGTGGACATCTCTCAGATCAACCTGAACTAAAATTCTGCGAAAACACCTAATTACCAAGTAATATCTCAAGTACACTTGGACCACAGAACCGGAATAAAGCCCAAACAAGTATATATATCATGGATACTGAGTCTTCCTTCCTAATATATTTCCCCCTCTACGGTATTCATCAATTGCAGCATACTGCTTGTTAATGTAAACATAATCAGGAGTGGCAGATACTGCCCATTCGTTTAAGAGAGCCTCAGGCAGCAGTAACTAAACTGACAGACTCAAGCTGCTAACATACAACTGATCAGCCCTAAAAAGGAGAACTGTGCTGCAAACTTAAGTGCTCCTTTTCCTGAGATAACTATAGCGGCAAAGTCTCAGCACTCATCCACTTTTGATTCCATCCCTTCACAGTGAGAAACATCAAAGCTCAAGGGAAAAGTCTAGGTAAGTTCCATGAACAAAGTCTAAAAAAAAACCTCATGATCTATACATTTTGTGCATCATCTACATTGACTGTTTTATAAGACTAATTTGGTAACACTGAAAACAATGCAATATCCAAAAAGCCGTATCAATGGCTCCACTGTAGTTAGTGATAAGAAAGCAAATGCAGCATGTGCTCAATAATCCTTTTATTACTTACACATCAGCCTAACCAACAAAGCTATCCAGAAAACAGGGGGTTTGTTCCTGCACAAGCTGACCAATAAAATACTCAGTTTCAGTCTTCCACTTGAACGAAAAACATCAGGTCTTTACAACTAGTTCCATCATTTGATATTTGTTCTCTCCACTCACCAATCTTTCTTTCACGATACAATATTTTAAATAGAAAATCATGAGTTCTGAACAAATAATACCTGCCTTGAGGACAGACAAGCTGGTGAGAATATGCCAAAGCAGTATTATATGAATAAATTACAATAAAGTGTTACCCCTCTACTCAACAAATCATCATTGTACTTCATTACCTTCTTGAGAAAAACAATTATTCAATTATTAACACTGCAGAGCTGTGTTTCCTGTTCATTCAGAGAAGTCAACTTCCTCCACTGGGTTGCAAATACAGAAGTAAAACTATTGAAGACAACATTTCTGCTAACATGCTAATCCTCAGAAAACTGAAAAAAGAGTCAGAAAGGAAAGCACTGGTCTTAACTGAAAGGTTTTCATTACCTTACACACCATCTTAAACTCCCCAGTAATGTAGTCTGAAACATCCTTAATCAATGTTTCTCTGAGTTGAATTCCCAGTAACTTCTGTGAAAATAAACCTAAGCATTTAGTTGTACTATTTATTTAAAAGAAAACTACAAAAAGCTTATTTTCCTCAAAGATGCAGAAAACTTATGCCATGAGATAGTAATGTAGTAATATTATAAAATAACACATCCAAGTACTGTTAATGAGAAACTAATGGTGAATGGAGAAAAAGACCTGCAGGCAACTTGTATTTCCTTTTTTCCTCCTGGACTTGAATAATTTCTTCTGAAATTATAAGAAAGGCTGTACACTGAGATACAGAGTTTTCCTTTCTATCAGTTTCTACATTAAGACATCTTTGTGCCGTGTATCCCAATGTATGTTTTTCTATGAGCTGGAAGACTTAATTTAACCTACATTCACTGGCAACTCTTCTGTTCCATGATACCAATAATGCCTCAAGAAACTGTTCAAGTAAAGAAACTAAGATGAGCTACACGAGCTGTTATATTTTATGACCTCATGCAAAGTTTTTCAGACCAGTATATACTAATTCTTCAGAATTCTTATTTGCGGTTAGCACAAGATGTAAATATAATTCTATATAAAAATTATTTGCCACATTTTAAACAGTTTGACCAAATCTTCCATGCCAGATACATGTTCAAGACTAGAAGAGGCGGGTCAAATAGCTAAGCAGTTTGCAAGTCTGTTAAGGAGTAACAGTATCCTTGTTTTTGCATCAGGGACACACCTTTAATTATCCATGTAATAACTTTTTCCCATGCTTTTGTAGTTGAATGTTATTTGAATTTGGGTGGCCTTCTTTTAAGAATGTGACCAAATTTCAAAAAATTCCATGAATATTATATACTAGATATACTGAAGGCCAGAACTCAACCAGACTGCTCCTGAAGTTGAAAAAAAAATCCTGCATTCACACTGCTAATACTTCATACCAAATCTCCATTAAGCCAAATCTTGAAGATGATCAAGCATAAAGAGCTAAGCACAAAATGAAAAAAGCCAAAACCAGAGAAGGAGCTAAGATAGCAAAATGCACATAGAAGCAAAGAGAAACACTACTGAAGCACTTAATTTGGAGAGATGAGAAAATTTGTTGAACATGGTGGCAATAACTACAAAATAAGCCACAAAACAGAGCATACTTGACACAATTAAGGTAGTGGGCACTTAAAGGCCTATGCAGCAGATTGCAGCATTCCTACTGGACTGGTGAACCAAGACACCACCAAATTACTGATTTTAGTTTTCAGAGTTTTGAGGGGGAAAATCTCAAACACAAAAACCCAAGCAACAACAAAAAATACACCAACAAACAACTCACACAAACACATACCTAGGAACATTACAAATACATTTTGTTAGGTGTGCTGCAGTTTGCCTCATTCAAGATGATGTAACTGAACAATGTTCTACGTACAACTTCATCCTTCACAGCAGTCTAAATCATTCCTATCCCAAAGAGTCACACTATTATTATAATAGAAATATTTTCAAAGACCTAGATATTTACATCCCATACCAAGTGGATTTCTGTCTTTCCCATTTGTAATACAGAGGCAACTCATCCATGTAAGAAACACTACTCTCAACCACCCTATCCGAAATCAGCAGTTCGATGACAAGTACCTTAAAAGACTACCTTCACAGATTTCACAAGCTCTCGTTTCAATTCTGATGAGTTTATTTCTGCAAGACAGGGTCTTAAGTTTACTTGAAGCTATAAGCACAATTAATCATAAAATCAACCAGATTGGAAGAAACCTCTAAGATCATCCAGTCCAACCCAGCACCCAGCCCTGTTCAGTCAACTAGACCATGGCACTAAGTGTCTCATCCAGGCTTTTCTTAAACACCTCCAGGGACAGCAACTCCACCACCTCTCTGGGCAGCCCATTCCAATGCCAATCACTCTCTCTGCCAACAACTTCCTCCTAACATCCAGCCTATACTTCCCCCAGCACAACTTGAGACTGTGTCCCCTTGTTCTGCTGCTGGTTGCCTGGCAGAAGAGACCAATCCCCACCTGGCCACAACCTCCCTTCAGGTAGTTGTAGACAGCAATGAGGTCACCCTTGAGCCTCCTCTTCTCCAGACTAAAGAGCCCCAGCTCCCTCAGCCTCTCCTCACAGGATTTGTGTTCCAGGCCCCTCACCAGCCTTGTTGCCCTTCTCTGGACATGTTCCAGCATCTCAACATCTCTCTTGAATTGAGAAGCCCAGAACTGGACACAGTACTCAAAGTGTAGTCTGACTAGTGCTGAGTACAGGGGAAGAATAACCTCCCTCATCCTACTGGCCACACTGTTCCTGATACAGGCCAGGATGCCATTGGCTCTCCTGGTCACACTGCTGGCTCATGTTCAGGCTACTCTCTACCAGTATCCTCAGGTCCCTTTCTGCCTGGCTGCCCTCCAGCCACTCTGCTCTCCAGCCTGCAGTGCTGCTTGGGATTGTTGTGGCCAAAGTGTAGAACCCTGCACTTAGCCTTGTTAAATATCCCACTGGCCTTTGCCCATCTGTTCAGCCTGTCAAGGTCCCTCTGCAGGGCTCTCCTACCTTCCAACAGATCAACACCTGCTCCTAGCTTGGTGTCATCTGCAAACTTACTGACCATCATCGATCATGATCATTATTGTAAAAGTTTAAGTGAGCAATGATAATTCCTAACAGAGAGAAGAAGCAAACTGGATTATCCAAAATAACTACCATGGGACTACACTATTCTCTAGTTCCCTGTCTCAATGACTGAACACCTTACAGCTACCACAATAGAAAGAGAAAATGGACTCTATGCACCCTTTGTTTAGCCCTCTCCATACCACATCACCTCGATGTTATGTGCCATATTTAACTCATTATCCTATGTAACAACCTTCTCTAAACATTTGTGCGGAACAAGGGATGATGGGCTAATAAAACAAATAATAGTTACTATCACATATCTGCAGAACACGGTAGGCACAAGTGCAATTTTTCCACATTTCCACCTGAGCTAAACTGGTTTCCATTCTGAATGGATCAGCTTTTCACAGATCTCTGGTTCTCAAATATTTGTGCACTAAGTCTCACTTAAAAACAAGTATATGTCTGGTGCAAAAGACTTCAGTCCTCTGGACAAGTGCATTCAGTTAAAGGGTTACAGTAATGCACATAATAAATATATATAAAATACATATTCGAGCCCCTAAACCCACACATATACAAGAGTTCATCTACACCACATTAAGTGCTTTTAGTTAGATGCTGACCTGTCATCACTATTATGAGTGCTGGTCTCAGCAGAAGTTTAAGAGCAAAATTAATGGACAATTTACCCAATGGAACACAACAAAACCAAACAACAACAACAAAAATTGCCTTTAACAACAAACTTCACTATTCTGTAGCTTCCTTGAATCAGATAATGCTCTTAATATTCACAAATTATCTCATCTTCATTCACCTTTTTAGGTTCAACTGTCACAACTACAAAATACTTCTGTCCAAGAGAAGCAAAGGATCCTCACAGCCTCCCACCTGCTCAGGACACACCTAGGACTCTGCCTCAGTTCATCCTCCCTCCTGTACGCTATTTCTATTTCTCATAGCCTCAGCCAAAAATGTCTGTTGCCTCTCTCTATACAGTGACAAGCATTCTCATTAACTCAGCAACACAAAAACTCCAACTTCCCTTTTGCACAAATACCATTCCCCTGATACATATATGTATACATAATTGTAACAAAATCTTCAGCCTGTATATGCATAACCCTCACGAATATGTCCTATTTTTCTTCAAAAGTTTACAAACCTTTCAAAGATTCTACCTTTTAAACATTCATCCCAAATCCCACATTTCCTTATATTCTGTCCCTGGAAATTCACCCACAAATGCGAAATTTACACTGCCTGACACCTGTCACAAGTATAGATACCTACAGTTCTACAACTCCCCAGAACAGACACAGAGTTTTTCCAAACAGCAATATCATCAACCAAACACCTGGCATTTGCTGTACGTTTCCTAATTTGTATCTCAGGTCTGAACCATCAACCCAGCCTTTCAATTCTATCACAAGTGAGACACCAATTCACAGGACACAGACCAGGCTGCTTGATACCCTAGCCTATCTCAACACACAAAAACCCCAGAGCTCTGAGCTGGTGACAGCCAGGAATCTCTCTCAACTCTCAGTATGTGTGACAGACAAACTTACACACTGAAAGATTGTCCACATACCATCTCATATTACACACGAAGGTCTTTCACATTAAGTCTAACCACATTGGCCACCAAACAAAACAAGTTCAGAACCTTGTAACACCCTGTTACCGCTGTGTCTGTAACTTGTACATAGGCTTACCTACCACCCAAAACCTCCCTCCTGCACAACACTAAAAAGTCAGACAACTTATCGCCTTACTTCTCACAACACACACGGTTGTTTATGTATCAAGCCTAAACACACAGGCCTTCATGAACCATTCCTAAATACAGGTGGTCTCACCCATCATCTGCATCCCCAAGGTATAAACATATCTCTCAACCCTACCGCAGCACACAACAACATGCATACAGATTTTTCCAGCTGCCTCTGGCCCATCAAAACTACTCTCTCCCTTCGACTAGCTACAAATTACAACAGAAATATATATCCAATGGGTTGGCAGCATCAGCAAACTCAAAACTACACGAAAGAATCGCGTTCAACTTCTTTTCCCTTGCACGCTAAAAGCGCCCAGGCACTGCCCATGTGCCTGTGACTTCATCTCTTTCGCACACCAGCTCGTCACAAGCACTCAGGCCTAACGATAGCTTCTCCCTCCAACGCCATGGGGGCCGTACCCGCAGCTGCCCACTTCCCACCACCCCACCCCGTCGGTAAACACCAAGCCCCGCCGGCCCGCAGCCCGCCACTCCCCCGGCCCCAGCCAATGCACGAGCTCAGACAGGCTCGTCCCGCCGGCCGCCCCCTAACCCCGCTCCACACAGGACTACCAGCACGCCGGCCACTTTCGGCCCCTTCCCCGCCTCGCACACAGCACTACATACACGAAGCCCGGCCCGCAGCTCACCCACCCATCGCGACGCAGCCCGCGTGCAGGGCCTGGGCCGCTGGGCCCTCCGTCGCTGCCTCGGCCCGCCCCACCGTGGCGCACAGAGGGCGGGCCCGCCGGCCTCCATCTGTAGCTACACAAGTGGGCTTGCCTTCCCCGCCACTTCCTCGCCGTCCCTGTCCCATGCAACTACCACGGCAGACACAGCTCCTCCGCCAGCAGACCATATCAGTGCGGCCCTCTATCCTCTTTTCTCCATTGGCGGAAAAAGACGGAGGCCGGGCCTGCGCGGAGCTTACCCGCTCCCGGGAAACTGCACACAGCAGGCCTTGCCTACTGCCCCACGGCGCAGGCCGGCACTGCCAGCCTCAACTCTCCATGACACACGCGCAGGCCCTGCCACTTGACAACATGCGCGCCCAGGCGAACCCCGGCGCTCTCTGTGCGACTCGGTTCAGACCAGCGCAGACAGGACCCATTTGCCCGTACCCTACGGCCGGCCCTGACCCCTCTACCTGTCGGTGGACGAGCACCAGCGTTCTCTGGCGTCCAGGCCCTAGGCAGCCCTGTAGCCCGGCCCGGGTGAAGGTGGACCTAGCTCAGTCTCAGGCACGGGCCGCCCCGTGCTGACCGCCGCCGGCCGTTGTCGCCACCCGCTCACGCACGCCGAGCGCCGCCAGCAGCGCGGACATGTTGGGAACCCCTGTCCCAAAGGCCGCTGCTAGGCCCACCCTCCCCACCTCTCACGTCACAGTGCTCTGGGAGGGGCGGGCGGAGCACGATCCACAGCCCCGCCCTCATCAAGTCGCTGCCGTTCCCTGCCGGGCCGGCTCGCATTCTTCCCAGGCTACTGGCTGCCACCGCCATCGCTCATCCTGTCCCGTCTCCTCTCGGTGGCCATTGGGCCACCCGCCCTTTTCTCAGTATCCGCACTTCACCCTCCCCAAAACTTTTTTCTGATTGGGCCTTTCCCCCTTGCTGTGGTAACTATTGGCTGCGGCTCCCGTCCATCAAGACACTAGCGCACAGACGCTTATCTTTCTTCGCACTTTATCTTAACCGGCCTCATAGCCTGGCCGGTACTGATGGAACGGTAGTCAGTGAGCTCAGAGGTTCTTTCCACTCCCAGCCCCACTCCCTCCCCCACTACATTCTTTCCCTCACGGTACGGTTTGCCTGAAGGCCATTGGTTCTCGGCGTCGCCACTCCCGCAGCCTCTCTCGTCCCCGCCTGCGCCTCGCGAAATGGGCGCAAACCGGGAGATGGGTACCTTCTCCTGATTGGCCGCAGCCCCTGCCAATAAAGCGGGGCTGGCCGTCCCTAGCGAAGCCGCAATGTGTGTCGGCTCGCGCGCCGCTCCGCACGGTGATTGGTCACGGAGCGGTGTGGGCCCGCCGCGGTGGGCGGTGAGCAATACCCGTATGTGCGCGTGATTACGTCATCGCCAGCCAGTCAAGGAGCGCGGGGCTGGGCTCCCGGTGGCGGGGGGGCGGTGCCTGGGAGGTTTGGTGGCGTATGCCGGGCAGGGGGGATCCTGAGCGCGACGTCGGGGTGATGCCAGTACAGTACAGTAAAGCAGGAAGGTGCAGGTGGCTTGGTGATCATTTCCGTCTCTGGGGCTCAGGGTACGAACGCCCCTGCAGGGGTTACCGAGGAAGGCTTCTTGAAGTTAATGGTGCTGCTGCAGGGCCCGGGATGAGAACCGAGCACCGCACCGGGGCCGCTGACGACGTCCCACATGAAAACTGCTAACTGTGAGGAAGCCGGCAGTGCAGGAATGGGCACCTTGCAGCCATCGGCCCTCCCGCCGCAGCGAGAGACTCCCCATGGGAGGCTGTAATTCACCCCCTGCGTGGGTCAGCCTGTTTCTCGCTCCAAAACAAAATGTTTTCAGGAAGGAACACGAAACCTCCCTCATGCGTCATAATCCCTTGCTATTCCTGTCTCTCAATCAACGAGCTGGCTCATCTCTCTGGAGAGGGACCCAACTCTTGCCTCGCTCTGCAGCTCTGTACAGCAAATTTGCTGACTGCAATTAGACATTGTAGTCTTTGCTCATTCGCTAAAAGGCATTGAAGGCATAAGCATAGAAGTGAACTTCTTCTTACACTCACAAATGCCTAAAGTTCAGTGTACCATCCTAAAAAGGAGGATATAAATTTCTACATGATAGTCTGTTGATGCCCTTGTCCCCTTACATTGGTGTGTTTCCTTCCCACACACTCTATGTATCAGTGTAAATGAACGGATCTTGAGGTCACAGTTGGTCAAAATACAAGGTACGTAGCATTTTTATTTATCCATTTATCTTTTTCTGGAGTGTTAGTAAAGGAGCTGGCCCTGAAAAAGGCAGGAACTTCCCCTTACAAAGTTGGCTTTCTCTCCCAGTCTTCCAGGTAGTCACACTATGTGATTATTTTTACAAGCTGTCTAAAATTATGTCTACAGTGCAGAAAATACTATGCAGCTTTTAGTTTTAAGGTCTTCAGTGCTACTAATCACATTAGAAAACACCTGCACAGAGCTCTGGAGACATTTTGAGCTCAGGTAACTAATGCAGCTGGAGCTCTAAGGGCAGAAGCTTTGCTTTTCTGTGGGAACAAGCGTATCTGCTCTGCATAAGAAGATGGGAAAGGTCAACTTCAGCATGATCATGCTGCTTCCCACAGCTCTCTACCAGGTGACAAAGCTGTTGGAGAATGAGATCTAGATTGCCTCAGCACAGGCCCTTGGGAGCAAGTCCAGAAACAGCCAGAACATTGATACTGCAGTTAGCCTTCTGTCATAGAAATCTTGCTTATAGACAAGCTAATTTGAGTGCCCAGACCCAGCTGCCAATCAACCTAGTTAACTTTGCAGTGTCCACATGATCTGGAACTCAAGATACTTGTAAATATCTAGCTAGGGATCTTTCCGCCCCCGCCTTCAACTTACATCTCAACACCTTTTAAACACAATTCATGTATTATTAAAGTCATGATGAGTCTAGCTAAAAATTGCTGTATCTTTGGGTTGATGAACATTCAGTTCACCTAGATACTTCTTGGAGTTTTAGAATAGTTTTTATTTCAAGTGATTGACCGGGATTTTTTGTGAGAGCCTGTTACTCCTTAAAGTAATGGTAAATACTTCACAGATTTCAGCAGGTCCAGAGCTGGGCTATAATTTTATCAAGTCTGTTTACACCTTCTACTTCTTGGCTACCTGCCAGAGAGACACCATAGGCAGCGTTAGATAACTTTCCTCAGCACGACCAAGCTGCTGCTGCTGAGACTTGCATCTAATTTACTTTTGCAGCTGATCTTCCCATAGTGGCTAATAAACCAAAAATTCACAGAAATATTGAAGAAAAGAATGAATTAGTCTTTCAGTTCCCATTCAGACCTTTTGACCCTGCCTTTCTCCTTGCTTCTGGATTCGACACTTGTTACACCTGTCATTTCGTCTTCAGCTCTTGCTGTGTGTAATATTTTATAACAAATTTAGAAACAATAAAATAGTTGTTGTATCACCTTACTTCCAGGACAACCTTCACTGAACTGACTTCCCAAAAGAATAAATATTACCCTACATTATCTCTAACGTAATAAATCACGTGCCCTGTTGCTTCTCAGGCACAACCTGCTTAAATGTTAGAGGTTAACTAGAAGTCTACAGCACGAACACAAGTCATTAACTGAATGTAAACAGCACATTCCTAAACACCAGAAAATGTGCATATCTGGCTGGTTTATGTGGGCTGAAACTAAACACTGGCATTGCTCAAGAGGTGTGTGTGGCAAGAGGCAGCATGTGTGCAGCGATAGGCAGCAAGGGCAGTGAGTGAAGTAATAAGCAGGTGAAATAATGTTTGTGTGTGGCAATGTGGAGTTAATGCCTAATCTAGGGATGTTGTACCTTTTTGTGGCTGGCCTCAGTTGAGCTTTTTGTAAGGTTATTAAAGCAGGATATTTCTGAGAATGGTGTGTTGGATCGATGGTAATGTGTGCATGCCTGGAAGTGTGTGCATTCTTTAATACGTGCAATATCCCTCTGAGTCTTAGTGGTGGTGAAAGTAACTATGAACTATAGAAATGTTAACCAATAAATGTGAAACAGATTTTACAGGATAAAGGCGGTTTGCAAACAGCTTCATTTGATACGGTACTTAAGAGGAATGGAAGTCAGATACAGAGTTTTTAAAATTCCTGTATTTGTATGTTCTGTTGTTATTAGTGAACAGATCTTTTCTTTCAGAAGCAGCTGGTGATGGCTCTCAATAATTAAATTTGTTTCACGTTCAAATGAATGAGCTGTAAAACAGGTCTTGACAAAATCTCCCTAACTTTGGGAAACTGCTTGGTCTGACAGCATTTGCACATTGTTATCTCAGCTTATTACCTCTGGGGTTTTGAAAAAGTTAGCTTTCCATTTGAAGCATTGTCATAGTTTTTTGTTTTGTTAAGAACATGACAGACTTAGGTTACTCTACTTTTTTAAGGAAAAGAGGGCAGTAAAATAATAACAATGTCACTGAATTGGAGAAGAAAATATGGAAAAGTTGTTTAAAGTTGTGCGGGAAGAGATATGGCATACATGAATCCTTAACACCTATTACAGATGCAGGATATGTAAGAATTCCCTAAAACCTTCCCCCCCAGGCAAGCTAAAAATCCACCAAAACCCCAGTGCTCATTTTCTCCTCACTCCATTATCTCCCAGTTAGGTCCCAAACAGGCCAGAATTCACTGCAGTAGCAACCTTGAAGGTCACAGCCTACAGGGTACACCTACATAGTTACCTGGACAAGAATATCCCTCCAGAGAGCTGAATGGAAAAGGGAGAAGAACACACAAATTGACTTTGCTGTCCACTTCTCAACTGTTGGCAGCATTATGGGATTGAATAACAGAATTATGATATCCAGGGATGTTCAGTCCATCCCCTGGGATGGATCTTGGTCTCTTCACAACAACCCCATGGATGGATTTTGGTCTCTTCACAACAACCCCAAGCAGCGCTACAGGCTGGGGACAGAGTGGCTGGAGAGCAGCCAGGAAGAAAGGGACCTGGGGGTACTGGTGGATAGTAGGCTGAAGATGAGCCAGCAGTGTGCCCAGGTGGCCAAGAGAGCCAATGGCATCCTGGCCTGTATCAGGAACAGTGTGGCCAGTAGGACAAGGGAGGTTATTCTGCCCCTGTACTCAGCACTGGTCAGGCCACACCTTGAGTGCTGTGTCCAGTTCTGGGCTCCTCAATTCAAGAGAGATGTTGAGGTGCTGGAAGGTGTCCAGAGAAGGGCAACAAAGCTGGTGAGGGGCCTGGAACACAAACCCTATGAGGAGAGCCTGAGGGAGCTGGGGGTGTGCAGCCTGGAGAAGAGGAGGCTCAGGGGTGACCTCATTGCTGTCTACAACTACCTGAA
>WAAF01008207.1:3681-23217 GCA_013400475.1 Tricholaema leucomelas
AGAATGTAGTGGAGTGGAATGGAATGGAATATAATGGAGTGGAATGGAATGGAATGGAATGGAGTGGAGTGGAATGGAATAGAATAGAATGGAATAGAATGGAATAGAATAGAATGGAGTGGAGTGGAGTGGAATGGAATAGAACAGAATCAACCATGTTGGAAGAGACCTCCAAGATCATCCAGTCCATGCTGGGCTTCAGCTAACATTTCCAAGACCCAGAGAGGCTGCAGGATTGACTTCAGAGACTTTAATGACATCTCAGGCTGCCTGCAAGATGTCCTCTTTTTGCCCCACTGCTCCCCCACCCACCTAAATTCCAATCACAGGTTCTCAGAGTGATTTTGCAGCAGCCAGGATGAACAGAGCTCTTGCTTGCCATGTAGGCTGAGTCATGCATCACTGAGCTGTTGAGGCAGATTTCCATGGGGGTGCTGGCTTTGGCTGTGCTGAGCATCTGAAGAGGAGTTGGAGGCAGATGAATAAGGCAGGCAGGGCTGTGTGCAGCTCTGCAGGGCTGCCTGGGTGGGATTGGGAGTCTCAGGGAGGCAGGACCCCAGGCAATGCCAGGTCTGGGCTTCCTAAGGACTTTCTGAAGTCCAACTGCAAACCTCAGCTCCACAGGGCCACAGGCTTAGAGAGCAGTCTGCAAGGGGAGCTGTTTTGCAGTGGTGTTGAAGGAGTTAAACCTCCCTAAGGCTTGCAGTGATTTCCACCTCTGGAAGTCCAACTGCAGACCTCAGCTCCACAGGGCCACAGGCTTAGAGAGCAGTCTGCAAGGGGAGCTGTTTTGCAGTGGTGTTGAAGGAGTTAAACCTCCCTAAGGCTTGCAGTGATTTCCACCTCCCCTTGCTTTAATGCTCAAAAAAATATTCTAAATCCACCTTGACAAGATTTGTCCTGATAAGGAACTGCTAAGGATTTGTCCTGTTAAATTGGTACTGATAAGCAGCCTGCAGGGGTTGGAAACGTGCTCAGGGATACAATGATATCATGCTTGGATCTCTCTGATGAGACTTCCTTCTTTACATCTAGTTCAGGGGGCAAGTGACACACTTAATCCTGGGCAAACCAGGGCAAGGGGTAGTGTTGGAATAGGGCTGGCATCTGGCTAGGAAGGTTGGCATCTGAAAGGATCCCAGGGTGTTAGGGGTCGGGAGGGACCTCCAGAGATAGAATCATAGAATCAACATCATCATCATCATCATCATCTCCTTCTTTGTTACTCCTAGTTTAAAGCACTTCTCACTGGTTTGACTGATCTTCAAAGCTCCTGGTCCTCAGAGAGCTTGTAGGAAACAAATCCATAGAGTCATAGAATCATAGAGTCCAGCAGGTTGGAAGAGAGCTCCAAGCTCAGCCAGCCCAACCTAGCACCCAGCCCTGCCCAACCAACCAGACCATGGCACTAAGTGCCCCAGCCAGGCTTGGCTTCAACACCTCCAGCCATGGCCACTCCACCACCTCCCTGGGCAGCCCATTCCAATGCCAATCACTCTCTCTGCCAACNTATAGACATTGATTCAATCCCCTCTCAGTCTTCTCTTCTCCAGACTAAACAGCCCCAGGTCCCTCAGCCTCTCCTCACCAGGCAGTGCTCCAGTCCCCTCATCATCCTCATAGCCCTCCCTTGGACTCTCTCCAGCAGATCCCTGACCCTCTTATATTGGAGATCCCCAAACTGAACACAGATCAGCCTGAAGTAGCTCCTGAATGGAAAATACAATGTTGAAGAAGAAGTATTTGCTCTAGAAAAGGTGTGAAGGGGCCAGGGAACTATTTCTTTGGTTTGGAATTGAGTGCAAAGCAATGAAAGATATTCACGGTGGGGCTCAAAGGGGCTCTGGGCAGCCTGATCTAGTTGAGGATGCCCCTGCTGACTGCAGGGTGGGGGAGGTTGGACTGGATGACCTTTGGAGGTCCCTTCATGCCCAGCCCCTTCTGTGATCCTGTCTGCAGGGTGCCCAGCACTGCAGGACTCTCAAACCTCTCTGGGGAGTACAACTTCCTGAGTTAAAAAGTGCAGAGCCTCCTAAGATCTCTGAGGTTATCTCAGCTCACCTCAGCACAACCTGGGGGAGAATCTTGTTGTGCCCAGCAGGGATCCAGGAGTAATCCAGCCTCTGGCACAAGCAAACATTAATTACCTGATCTGGTTGGAGAGAGAAGTGAAGCATGGAGAACATTTAATTAGCTGAGCTATCTTTAGCATGCCCAAAGTGTTTTGGTGCTTCCTATTACCTCTGCAGGGGTTTGGGGTTTTTTAGTGTATTCCCTCCCCAAAAATATTTTAATGACATCAAATGCTCAATTAGAGCCTTAATTTCCATTTCAGAAACTAAATACACTCTGTAAGTCATCCACTTGCTCTTCATTTCCCTGACAATCCTCTCACACTCTCCAACAGATGCTCCCAGTTCTGTCCCCACTGACAGCATCTGTGGAGATCCCAAACACCTCCTGACTGCTGCTGCTGCTGCTCTCTGCAGGTTAATCTAAAGGAGAAAACACCCTGGATCCTCGGCCAGGCCATCCTTCCCTTGGCTTCTCCCTTTGAACCATAGCATCAAGCAGGTTGGAAGGGAGCTCCAAGCTCATCCAGCCCAACCTAGCACCCAGCCCTGCCCAACCAACCAGACCATGGCACTAAGTGCCCCAGCCAGGCTTGGCGTCAACACCTCCAGCCACGGCCACTCCACCACCTCCCTGGGCAGCCCATTCCAATGCCAATCACTCTCTCTGCCAACAACTTCCTCCTCACATCCAGCCTAGACCTGCCCTGCCACAGCTTGAGGCTGTGTCCCCTTCTTCTCTTGCTGCTTGCCTGGCAGCAGAGCCCAACCCCAGCTGGCTACAGCCTCCCTGCAGGGAGCTGCAGACAGCAATGAGCTCTGCCCTGAGCCTCCTCTTCTGCAGGCTGCACACCCCCAGCTCCCTCTCTGCCTGCCTGCTCTCAGCCACTCTGGCCCCAGCCGGTAGTGCTGCCTGGGACACTTCTGCTGCAGCCCAGACTCTGGTTGCTCTCTGGGCTGCAGGTGCACACTGCTGGCTCCTGTTGAGCTTCTCTTCCACCAAGCCAAAGGTATTTCAAATAACAAGATGCCAGAGAAGCTGGAGTTGACTGCAGTAGGATAAAACTCTTCCTTGATGTGATATCTCTGCCTTCCCAGGACTTCCAGAGCCTGCCTTGGCTCTCTTATTCCATCAGATGCTGATCCACCACCATTTCCCCTCCTGGGAAATCTTGCAAGATCTTGTGACAGATATTAGAGCAGCATTTGCCTGCTCCATAAATATCATCTGACCAAAAATAACCCCACAAACCACCCCACACTTCAGGTGTGCAAAGCAGCCAAGGCTGGAAAAGAACTGCTCTGCTGGAAAAAGAAATGGCATCTGCAAAAAGCAACCCTTGTGGAGGAGGAGTAGTAAAGGATCAGCTTATTTTGTCTTGGTTGTGCAGCACAGGAGGGGCCATATCCTGCTCAACGTCTTTATCAATGGCATTGATGGGAGGACACACAGACAGAGCCTGCTCAGCAAGGTTGGTGCTGATACCAAACTGGGAAGCTTGGCTGAGACCCCTGAAGGCTCTGAAGCCATTCAGAGTGACTTGGACAGACAGAGATGGGCAGAGAGGAACCAAAGGAGGTTCAACAGGGACAAGTGCAGAGTGGGGAGAGAGAATAAACTGCACCAGTACAGGCTGGGAGGTGACTGCTGGAGAGCAGCCCTGTGGAGAGGGACCTGGGAGTGCTGGGGGAGAACATCCATGGCACAGCAATGTGCCCTGCTGGCCAAGAAGGCCAATGGGGTCCTGGGGGGCATTAAGACCTGCTGATCCAGGGAGGTTCTCCTCCCCCTTTACACTGCCCTGGTGAGACCCTACTTGGAATATTGCATTCAGTTCTGGGCTCCCCAGTTCAGGAGGGACAGGGATCTATTGGAGAGAGTCCAACAGAGGGCTGCAAGGCTGCTGAAGGGCCTGGAGCACTGCCTGAGGAGGAGAGGCTGAGAGCCCTGGGGCTGCTTAGGCTGCACAGGAGAAGGCTGAGAGGGGATCTGAGCAATGTCTATCAAGAGCTGAGGGCTGGGGGTCAGGGAGGAAGGGACAGGGACAGCCTCTGCTCACTTGTGCCCTGGCAGAGGACAAGCAGCACAGGAAGCTCCACCTCTACGTGAGGAAGAACTTCTTGACTGGAAGGGTCCCAGAGCCCTGGCACAGGCTGCCCAGAGAGGCTGTGGAGTCTCCTTCTCTGGAGCCTTTCCAGCCCTGTCTGGATGTGTTCCTGTGAGACCTGTGCTGGATTCTCTGCTCCTGCTCTGGCAAGAGGGTTCGACTGGAGATCTCCAGAGGTCCCTTCCGGCCCTCTCACCCTGTGATGCTGTGATTTCAGCTATAGACACATCCCCTACACTGCACATAGACTGATCAGAGTGAGGCTGCAGTGCTCATGTGAGCTGCAGCCCAAGCAAGTGAGTGAGGTTTGGTGCTCCACAGCCAGCCAGATATTTCCATGCCCTGCCCTCTGCCTGCCCTAGGGTCTGCACAGCCAGAGCTGATCCAGCTCAAAGCTCATCTTCTCTCTCAGGACCCATACCTGCAACTGGCTCTTTGTGTGAGAAAAGCATCACCTCTCCTTTTTGGTGCCACTGAGCTCCAGTACCTGTCAGGGTTCCAGAGTGCAGAACCAGAAGAGTAAGCAGAGTTTGACCTGGAGAGCTGCAAAACAGAGGAGGACTTAAGAGAGAAGCTGTGAAACCAGGGCACATCAAAGCTTCTAGGGCACATCAGCCTTTAGGTGCTTCTCTTCCTTTTTGTTTGTCCTGGGACATTTATATTTTGGGGCTGCTCAGCCTGGAGAAGAGAAGGCTCCAGGCAGACCTTAGAGCTACATTTCAATCCCTGAATGGGACCTGCAGGCAGGCTGGGCAGGGACTGTTCAGAAGGGCCTGTGGGGACAGGATGAGGGCAGTGGTTTGAAACTGGAGCAGGGCAGGGTTAGGTTGGACATCAGGAGGAAGTTCTGCACAGTGAGAGTGCTGAAATCCTGGACCAGGCTGCCCAGGGCTGTGGTTGAGGCCCCATGGCTGGAGACATTCCAGATAGGACTGGATGTGGCCCTGTGCAGCCTGCTCTGGTTGGAGGTGTCCCTGCTGAGTGCAAGGGGCCTTGGCCAAGATGCCCTTTGAGAGTCTCTTCCAACCCAATGCCATCTGTGAATCTGAGAGCTGGGGTGGTTGTTGCAGCTGGTGAAAAGGTGCTTGGCAGCAGCTCAGCAGCAGCCAAGGAGGGTGAGTGAGGTGTTTTTACCAGTTGCAAGGATGCTGCCTTAAGGGGCATAAATCATTGAGTGGGAGCTGACTGCCCTGCTTTGGAGTTCTGCAGGACAGAGCTTCAGCTTGGAGTCCAGAACACCTGATGGGATGGAGAAAACCTCTTCCCTGTAAATCATCTTAAAGTCTGCCTGTTCCTGCAGCTAATGCCCAGGTGTGGCACACCTGGGAGCAACCTCTGGGTTTCTCTAAATGCCACTCAGCTCTGTGTGCTCACAGAGGTCATGCCAGGGGGAAGCTCTCTGAGGCTTTGGGACAAGCCAGGTCGTGCCTCTTGTCTCCTGTGTGAGAACTTGGAAGGGCACAGTTCAAAGGGCCGAGGCTCTACACACCAGCTGGAAACCACTCTGCCACGGCTCTGCTGTCAACATGCAGGTCTCACATCGCTGCTTCCAGGATGAAGGACAGCAAAGGGACAGGCAAAGGGCAGGCAGAGTCCCAGCATTTGTCCTCCAGGATCACAGGGCTGTCTTCTCTGGGTTGTGATGTTCCATGTCTGGGACAGCTTGCACTGCACATAGGTCCCCTGTCTGATCCAGGAGGGGAGGCTGAAGTTGCATTCAGTAGTTGTGTCAATTTTGGGCTGCAGCAAGAGCAGTGTGGGCAGCAGGGTGGGGAGGTGATCCTAACCCTCTGTTATGCACTGCTCAGACCCCACCTGGAGCACTGCATCCAGTTCTGGAGCCCCTGGGACAAGAGGGCTGTGGATGTGCTCAGGTGTTCAGAGGAGGGCCAGGAGGATGCTCAGAGGAATGGACCTGCTCTGCTGTGAAGAGAGACTGAGGGAGTTGGAGCTGTGCAGGCTGGAGAGCAGAAGGCTTCGAGGTGACCTTATTGTGACCTTTCCATATCTGAAAGGAGCTACAAGAAAGCTGGGGAGGGATTTTTTAGGCTGTCAGGCAGTGGTAGGACTTGGGGGGCAGGGGGGGGTGTGGAACAAAGCTGGAAATGGGGAGATTCACACTGGACATTGGGAAGTTCCTCAGCATGAGTGGTGAGAGCCTGGCAGGGGTTGCCCAGGGAGGTGGTGAAAGCCTCATCTCTGGAGGTCTTTAGGGCCAGGCTGGATGAGGCTCTGGGCAGCCTGATCTAGTGTGAGGTGTCCCTGCCCATGGCAGAGGGGGTTGGGACTGGCTGATCCTTGTGGTCCTCTCCAACCCTGACTGATTCTATGATTTAATCTCTTCTTGAGCTGTGCTGCATCTGCTATCTCCTAGGAGATGTCAAGAGAGCCTTGTTGGGCTGCTAGAGGAGGAGCTCCTCCAGGTGAAGGTGAGCCAAGGAAAGGTTTGATCCGAAGGAAGGGCAGGCTTAGAGGATATCTTTGGGTTCTGAGACATGGCCAAGTCCATGAGAATGTGTTGAGCACTGCCTCATCTAGACCTCAGGACACGGTGATGGGACAGTAGAACCTCACTGCTGGGAAGGAGAAGATGCCTGTGGAGAGATCTGAGTTGGCCTGGTCACACTGAGTACCACCTCTCTTGCTTTCTTCACCTCGAGTCTGATGTCCACAGAAAGGCAGGGCTGCAATTCCCACCCTAGCCCTAACCCACAGCTGTCAGAGGAGTCCTCACCAGGGGACACAAACTGTGTTCCCCTGACACACCTTTGGGGTGCTAATCAGCAAAAGAGGAGGTGCAGAGACAAAGGAGTGGCTGCAAAGCACACTGAAGTGACTCCTTCTGTGGCTTTCACAGGTGTTTGCTTGGCAGGGAGCGTGAGGAAGCATCTGCCAGGTAAGATGGGATCAGAAAAGCCTCAGTGCTCCTGGGGAGACAAAAATCAGAGCTGAGGGTGTTCAGTTTGCAGGAGAGGAGGCTGAAGGGAGACCTCATTGCTCTCTACAGCTCCTTGAAGGTCGGGGCGAGGAGGGGGCAGCCTCTGCTCCTTGGTGGCAAGAATCACAGAATCAAGCAGGTTGGAGGAGACCTCCAAGCTCAGCCAGCCCAACCTAGCACCCAGCCCTGCCCAACCAACCAGACCATGGCACTAAGTGCCCCAGCCAGGCTTGGCTTCAACACCTCCAGGCACAGCGACTCCACCACCTCCCTGGGCAGAGAGAGGAGCAGAGGAAATGGTTCCAAGCTGCCCCAGGGGAAGTTCAGGCTGGGTGCTAGGAAATATTTCTGCACAGAAAGGGTTCTCAGACACTGGAATGGTCTGCCCAGGGCAGTGCTGCAGTCACCATCCCTGGAGGGGTTTCAGCAGCCTGTGGAGCTGGGCACAGGGACATGGTTTAGTGTTGAGTTAAAGGTTGGACTGAATGATCATAGACTCACAGAATCAGTCAGGGTTGGAAGGGACCACAAGGAGCAGCCAGTTCCAACCCCCCTGCCATGCCCAGGGACACCCTACCCTAGAGCAGGCTGCACACAGCCTCAGCCAGCCTGGCCTGAAACACCTCCAGCCATGGGGCCTCAACCACCTCCCTGGGCAACCCATTCCAGCCTCTCACCACTCTCCTGCTCAACAACTTCCTCCTCACCTCCAGCCTCACTCTCCCCACCTCCACCTTTGCTCCATTCCCCCCACTCCTGGTACTTCCTGACAGCCTCAAAAGTCCCTCCACAGCTTTTTTGTAGCCCCCTTCAGACCCTGGAAGGCCACAAGAAGGTCACCTGGGAGCCTCCTCTTCTGCAGCCTGCACAGCCCCAACTCTTTCAGTCTGTGCTCACAGCAGAGCTGCTGCAGCCTCTGAGCATCCTCCTGGCCCTGCTCTGGACACTCTCCAGCATCTCCACATCCCTCTTGTCATGGGGGCTCCAGAGCTGGATGCAGTACTGCAGGTGGGGTCTCAGCAGAGCAGAGCAGAGCAGAGGGGGAGAATCCCCTCCCTGGCCCTGCTTGCCACAACTCTCCTGATACAGCCCAGATCATTGAGGTCCCTTCCAAGCAGATCCACTCTGTGATTGTCTGTGATTTCTGCAGATGTTTTCAGACATTTCTTTCCTACACTTAGCCTTTGAAATCTCATTTCCCCTCCAGTTCCCATTGTCATGATTTGCATCCTGAGTTACAGCTTTGTCCTCGGCCAAACATTTTGCTTCCTAAAGCTTTCTGCTCCTTTCTGCCACACTGATGCTTATTGAATAAACAGCAAATTGCTTTTATGCCTTTAAAGCCTTGGACTGGTTTTGGCAGTTTGGGTTTAGAAGTGTAATTTCCAAGTCTTGGTGCAATTACAGCCCACACAGGCTCCAGGTCCTCCAGAGTAAACAGCAGAGGGTTTCAAAGAGGCATTCTCTTTAAGGAAACAGCCAGAGTCACCTTTCAGGAGTTCTGCTTTGAGAAGGGTTTGCTTTCAAACCCTGAGTACATCCTAAGCCAGGACTGGAGGCTGCTGCACTGTTTGGAAGTTCTACAAGATGTGTATTTAACAAAGAAGAGAATTGGCACTTCGTGGTGAGGTTTGAATTCAGGACAGGATGATACACCCCTCACTTTTAGCCTCTGAGGAGAACTAAGAGTGGCCTGACAGTACCTGAAGGGGGCTACAAGAATCATAGCAGGTTGGAGGAGACCTCCAAGCTCAGCCAGCCCAACCTAGCACCCAGCCCTGCCCAACCAACCAGACCATGGCACTAAGTGCCCCAGCCAGGCTTGGCTTCAACACCTCCAGCCACGGCCACTCCACCACCTCCCTGGGCAGCCCATTCCAATGCCAATCACTCTCTCTGTGAAGAACAGAAGAGGTTGTGGGGTCTCCTTCTCTGGAGCCTTTCCCAACCCACCTGGGTGTGTTCCTGGGTGACCTGCCCTGGGTGATGCTGCTGTGGCAGGGGGGATGGTCTGGATGATGTCTGGAGGTCCCTTCCAACCCCTACCATTCTGTGATCCTGTGGCCTTTGAAGGTCACTGTGGCATTTAACCCCTGCAAGCAAAACCACAGCCTCACTGCAGTAGAAGGAGTTTTCCCCCTGCCTTCAATGGAAACAACCTTCCTAGCTTGTGTTTTGAAAGGTAATTGAGCTTAGCATGATGAATGGAGCATCTGTGCAGTCATGAGTCACAGCCACAGCAAACATCCAGAGCTGACAGAGGAGGAGGATGTGAGACCTCTTTGAACCAGGCTCCAAAGGGCTGCCACTGTCACAGGGAATCTGGGAGGACTGGAGGTAAGGAGAGAAAAGAGACATCATTAATAAAGACAGCTCAGCAGCACCACAGCCTTCCCAGAAAGATTCCAAACCCTGGGGGAAGAAGAGCTTGGTTCTGGCCTGATAAAGAGCTTTTAGCACAGACATGTGTGAGTGTGGAGTCTGGCAAGGGGGTTTGCATGCCTCTTCACAGGCAAATGCCACATCTGCCAAAGAATCTCTATCCTGTCTCCAGTTCTGGGTTCCTCAATCCAAGAGAGATGTTGAGGTGCTGGAAGGTGTTGAGAGAAGGGCAGCAAGGCTGGGGAGGGGCCTGGAGCACAGCCCTGTGAGGAGAGGCTGAGGGAGCTGGGGGTGTGCAGCCTGCAGAAGAGGAGGCTCAGGGCAGAGCTCATTGCTGTCTGCAGCTCCCTGCAGGGAGGCTGTAGCCAGCTGGGGTTGGGCTCTGCTGCCAGGCAAGCAGCAACAGAAGAAGGGGACACAGTCTCAAGCTGTGCCAGGGCAGGTCTAGGCTGGATGTGAGGAGGAAGTTGTTGTCAGAGAGAGTGATTGGCATTGGAATGGGCTGCCCAGGGAGGTGGTGGAGTGGCCGTGGCTGGAGGTGTTGAAGCCAAGCCTGGCTGGGGCACTTAGTGCCATGGTCTGGTTGGTTGGGCAGGGCTGGGTGCTAGGTTGGGCTGGCTGAGCTTGGAGCTCTCCTCCAACCTGCTTGGTTCTATGGTTCTACTTTGGAGTTCTGAATTAACAGATTCATTCATCAGCTACATCAGTAGGAGGGATCCAAGAGAACAGCCAGATGCACACATTTGCCTCCTTATCTTATTTTCTTAATTGTAAGCATAATATAGAATCACAGAATCATAGACCCAAGCAGGCTGGAAGAGAGCTCCAAGCTCAGCCAGCCCAACCTAGCACCCAGCCCTGCCCAACCAACCAGACCATGGCACTAAGTGCCCCAGCCAGGCTTGGATTCAACACCTCCTGGGACAATGACTCCACCACCTCCCTGGGCAGCCCATTCCAATGCCAATCACTTACTCAATATTCACATCTTTATTTATCTTATGGTAGCCTTTTCCTCCTCTCAAGCTGCTGAGAGCTCCATAGCTGTCACTTTAGCCTGGAACTTGGCACAGGCTCATTTTGGGGTGGAACCTGCAACAGGGCAATATTATTCTGCAGCCACGTTAAATATTAATCCAACCTGCACATAGTTTATGCTGTCCCAAAATAGAGCTTCCTGAAGGGAACCACTACAGTTTCTTCCAAAAGCATGAGGTTGTGTTTGGTTTTGTTTGGAACCTGTTCCAGCAAGGAAGAAAATTCCATCAGATCAGGTTTCTCTAAAGCTGCCTATACTCATAACTGTTTCTTTTCTTTGCCTTGCCCTCTGTTTTTCTCCATCCTGAGCAGTTATTGCATCACTGAATAACATTGTCACCTTTTCTTTTTGTTCCTGTCTGCAGACAAGCAGGTTGCTGTTAGGAAAAGGTGAGTGATTCTCTTTGATGTGAGAGAGTGATTGGCATTGGAATGGGCTGCCCAGGGAGGTGGTGGAGTGGCCGTGGCTGGAGGTGTTGAAGCCAAGCCTGGCTGGGGCACTTAGTGCCATGGTCTGGTTGGTTGGGCAGGGCTGGGTGCTAGGTTGGGCTGGATGAGCTTGGAGCTCTCTTCCAACTGCTTGGTTCTGTGATTCTATGGATCCATGTTTGCCTGCAGACCTAGGGATGCAGTTTGGACTGGATGATCTTAGAGGGCTTTGCCAGCCAAAAGAATTCAATGATACAATTACCTGCAGGGAGGCTGTAGCCAGGTGGGGTTGGGCTCTGCTGCCAGGCAAGCAGCAACAGCACAAGGGGACACAGCCTCAAGCTGTGGCAGGGCAGGTCTAGGCTGGATGTTAGGAGGAAGTTGTTGTCAGAGAGAGTGATTGGCATTGGAATGGGCTGCCCAGGGAGGTGGTGGAGTGGCCGTGGCTGGAGGTGTTGAAGCCAAGCCTGGCTGGGGCACTTAGTGCCATGGTCTGGTTGGTTGGCCAGGGCTGGGTGCTAGGTTGGGCTGGCTGAGCTTGGAGCTCTCTTCCAGCCTGCTTGAATCTGTGATTCTATCATTCTATGAGTCTATGACTCTATCACAGTGTTGCAGTGGAGGTAATATCTGGTGGTAGTATGTATGGGGATGTTCATCTACATGAGGGTAGTGAAGCTTTACAGAGAGACCTGGATGCATGAGTCAGGGTTAACAGTGTGAGCTTCAACAAGGCCAAAGGCCAGGTCCTGCACTTGGGCCACAACAACCCCAAGCAATGTTCCAGGCTTGGGGCAGCCTGGCTGGAAACTGCCTGGCAGAAAGGGACCTGAGGGTCCTAATGGACAAGCAGCTAAACACGAGCCAGCAGCGTGCCCAGGTTGCCAAGAAAGCCAACGGCATACATGCTGTGGTCAGCAGAGCAGGGAGATGATTGTCTCCTTGTACTTGGCTCTGGTGAGGCCACACTTGCAGTGTTGTGTTCAGTTTTGGACTCCTCAATACAAGAGAGATCTGGGGGTGCTGGAAAGAGTGCAGAGGAGGACAAGGGAGCTGGGGGAGGGCCTGGAGAATAGATCTGCTGAAGAGAGACTGAAGAGCTGGGGCTGGTTAGTGTGAAACAGAGGAGGCTGAGGGAAGACCTCATCCCTGTCTGCAGCTACCTGAAAGGAGGTTGTGAAGAGGTTGGTGCTGGTCTCTACCCACAGGCAATTAGTGATGGGATAAGGGGGAATGGCCTCAAATTGCACCAGGGCAGGTTTAGACTGGAGTCTAGGAAAAAAAATTCCCTGCAGGAGTGGTCAGGCACTGGAATGGGCTGCCCAGGGAGGTGGTGGAGTCCCCACCCCTGAATGTGTTTAAAGGTCATTTGGATGTGGTGATTAGGGATATGGTTTAGGGTGCACCTTGTTGAGTAGGGTTAGGAGTTGGACTTGATGATCCAAAGATCTTTAACAACCTGAGTGATTCTGTGCTTCTGTGTGGCTGGCTGCTAGCTTGGACTGGATGAGCATGGAGGTCTCTGACAGCCTGGTTGATTCTGTGATCTTCTATGATCTTTCTGTCTCCTGCCTCCACACAGGCTGCTTACTCCCATCCTGTTGTGATGGCTGCATCACAGGATGGAGCTAAGAGCCTGGGCTTGTTCCTTTGGGCTTATTGCTGCAGCTGGAGGTCTTCTTCTGCAGCTGAAGATAAGATTTTGGTTTTGCTTGAGGCTCTTCACTCATAAGGCTGACTTTGTGCTCCTGGTTCTGTGTCAGTCCTGCCTGTTGCTCTCTCCATCCTAACAAATGAGAAGAGGGTGACTTGTAAGCCCAAAGCCACCTCTGTGACTGCTTGTGCTTGGTGATTGCCATTAAGGGATACTGAGATGCTCTCTTGATGAGACAGAACAAATTATTACCATGCTGTTTACTTCATGCTCTTGAAGTCTGCATTGAGTGGCAGCTGCAACACGGATTTTTACAAGGCTCACTTCATTTCTGACCACTTTTAGAAAGAGCAGAACAGCAGAGCAGGTACAGAGAGAATAGGGAGGAGGAATGAGCTGTCAAGGAGGGAAGATGAGAGCCTCACCCTGATGCTTAGCCATGCTGTTGTCAGACAAGAGTCTGATATGCTCCAGGAAGTCATCTCTAAGGGTAGAGCATCCCTGCAAGCAGCTTGAATCACCTAATCCACTTATGTTATGCTCTTAGTCTTCCAAGCATGCTGTAATTAAGAGCGTATCTTACACCTCTTCCACCAAGGCCACTTTCCTTCCTCAGGATGCTGCTTCCAAGGCTCAGGCAGCCAGCAAAGACCCAGCTGCAGAGGTGCAAAGATGGTCCAGCAGGAAGCAGAGAAAAGGAGGCTGTGGCATAAGAGGTGGAACAATAATGAGGGTGTTTTTAAATGTCATTTAGAGATTTTCTGCTGGGTAAAACAGCTTCATTATTGCTGATGTCTGCCAATAGCTGCACAAGTGGATGAAGGGAGTGATGCCCAGGTAAGGAGGAGATAAACACCAGTGATAGATTCATAGAACACTAGAATCAAGCAGGTGGGAAGAGAGCTCCAAGCTCAGCCGGCCCAACCTAGCACCCAGCCCTGGCCAACCAACCAGACCATGGCACTAAGTGCCCCAGCCAGGCTTGGCTTCAACACCTCCAGCCATGGCCACTCCACCACCTCCCTGGGCAGCCCATTCCAATGCCAATCACTCTCTCTGCCAACAACTTCCTCCTCACATCCAGCCTAGACCTGCCCTGGCACAGCTTGAGGCTGTGTCCCCTTCTTCTGTTGCTGCTTGCCTGGCAGCAGAGCCCAACCCCAGCTGGCTACAGCCTCCCTGCAGGGAGCTGCAGACAGCAATGAGCTCTGCCCTGAGCCTCCTCTTCTGCAGGCTGCACACCCCCAGCTCCCTCTCTGCCTGCCTGCTCTCAGCCACTCTGGCCCCAGCCTGTAGCACTGCTTGGGCTTGTTGTGGCCAAAGCACAGAATCCTGCTCCACGTTCCAGAAGCGTTGTGGTTTTTTTCCAGATAAAACAGCAGCCTCTGGAGGGTAAACCAAAACTTTGTTAGTTATGGAAAAGATAATAAAGGGCATTTTGTCACCACTTTACTTCAATGAGCAGCCACTAAGATTCACTTACCAGCCACAGAGCCCCAAAGACCTTGCCAGCCCCATCTGCTCACCACAGCCCTCTTCCCCCATCCTTCATGTGCACAATGTTCAGCTTTACTTAGCAAGCAAGAGTTGGAGCAGAGCTCCCAGGTCATTAAAACATTAAGCTGGCAGAAGGGCACAGACTCAGGAAGGACCCTGAAGACAATGGAGTTTGTTTCAGCCTGAAGCAGAACCATCTTTATTTATCTACCACTTCGTGTGCACTTATTTACCCTTCTGAGTAAGTGCTTCTCTAGACCTTGTGTAAGGAAGGTTGGGGATGGAGAGTTCACAACTGGCTTATTGCAAAGCAGCTTTTCCTCAGTCACTGCAGTGGTGACCCAGTCCTTTTCCACTCCAAATGAATTAGCTCACTCTTCAAATCAGCCTTGCATGCATCTGCAGGCTATCAACAAGCTTCCCTCCTGCTTTTTCCTTGGGTTCCTTTTCAAACTGAATTTTGCCCACTGAGGTCTGAAGTCAGTGGTTGATCCTTTGTGTAGCTCTCTGCCAGCTAACTCTTCAAGGGTCTCCTGCACTCTCATATCTGACACCTGAGGTCTGCCCTGAGCCTCCTCTTCTCCAGGCTGCACACCCCCAGCTCTTCTCTTCTCCCAGGCAAGCAGCAACAGAAAAGGGGACACAGTACCCTTGGGGGTTCTTTGGGGCTGGCTGGTTGGATGGCCAGTGGCAAAATCTGGGGCTAAGGCCAGAAAACACTGGCACAAGGCTGGGGCAGCAAAGAGGCTCCCTTCACCTGCACACACAGGGTCACAGGATCCCAGGCTCAAAGGATGGCAGGGGTGGGAAGGGACCCAAGGAGATCATCCAGTCCAACCCCCTGCCAGAGCAGGACAATCCTATCTGACACAGATCACACAGGAACACATCCAGACAGGCCTGGAGAGGCTCCAGAGAAGGAGATCCCAAAGCCTCTCTTGGCAGCCTGTGCCAGGCTCTGGGACCCTTCCAGTCAAGAAGTTCCCCCTTGTGTTGAGCTGGAACCTCCTGTGCTGCAGCTTCCATCCATTGCTGCTTGTCCTACCCCAGGGAGCAGTGAGCAGAGCCTGTCCCCCTCCTCCTGACCCCCAGCCCTCAGAGATTTATGGACATTGATTAGATCCCCGCTCAGTCTTCTCTTCTGCAGACTAAGCAGCCCCAGGGCCCTCAGCCTCTCCTCATCAGCCATGCCCTCCAGTCCCCTCATCATCCTCGTAGCCCTCTGCTGGACCCTCTCCAGCAGATCCCTGTCCCACGGTACTTTGCTGCCACAGCTCCTGCCTGCCTTCCCTCTTCCCTGTCTCAGCACTTTGCTTAAAGGGGACCCAAAAGCAGTAGCACGAGGCAAGGCAGCAGAGGCAGGAGGGCTGCAGCAGAGAGCAGTGCTCAGCACGGCCTCAGGGACCAGCGAAGCAGCAGACGAGCTCCAGCTGCAGGTGCTTCACTCTCAGCTGCGAAGCGCAGGGTGAGGAGTGCTTGATTCAGTCTTCCAGAGGCAGGGATGAGCTGGCATTTAGCAAAGCACTCTGCTGGGTCAGGTGGACTGCTCTGCAGGAGAGGAGCATGGGAGGAGAATAAATACAGAACCTCGGGTTAGAATCATAGAATCAGTCAGGGTTGGAAGGGACCACAAGGAGCAGCCAGTGCCAACCCCCCTGCCATGCCCAGGGACACCCTACCCTAGAGCAGGCTGCACACAGCCTCAGCCAGCCTGGCCTGAAACACCTCCAGCCATGGGGCCTCAACCACCTCCCTGGGCAACCCATTCCAGCCTCTCACCACTCTCCTGCTCAACAACTTCCTCCTCACCTCCAGCCTGACTCTCTCCACCTTGTGATTGTTTAGGTGTCCCCTGCCCCCCAACACTTTTAGAAATCACCCAGACTAGACTCAGTTGGCTCTGGAAATTGAATGAAGCTTATATTTACAGCTGGCACAATGTACAAGCAGATAGTTACAGTATAGACAGATATAGACAGACATAGACAAGGTAAAAGGTAATACAGACACAACTCCCCTCCCAGAAACCTGAGTCCCCAGGAGGGGCTCTCAACCACCCCTCACCTTCCCCCTACCCCTCTCAACCTTACCCCAGTCCCAAGGAAGAATGGAGGTTCGGCCAAGAGGGTTAAAAAGCAAGGTGAAGCAGCCAAGCAAAGGGAGGGTGAGGTTAGAAAGCAAGATGGAGTCCNTCACAGCCTCAAAAGTCCCTCCACAGCTTTTTTGGAGCCCCCTTCAGAGCCTGGAAGGCCACAAGAAGGTCCCCTGGGAGCCTCCTCTGCTCCAGCCTGCACAGCCCCAACTCTTTCAGTCTGTGCTCACAGCAGAGCTGCTGCAGCCCTCTCAGCATCCTCCTGGCCCTGCTCTGGACACACTCCTGCACATCCACATCCTTCTTGTCATGGGGCCTCCAGAGCTGGCTGCAGTGCTCCAGGTGGGGTCTCAGCAGAGCAGAGCAGGTCGTTTTCCTTTACAGGGTCACTTTCCTGACCATCACCACACAGACTCCTTTATGGGTGGCTGTCACTTGGCAAGGTGAATGCATTCTTCTGTCTCACACTCTGCCTTCACTCTGCCCCTCCTGTTAAGCATCTGGTGCAGAGAGCAAACTACAAACCATCCTGTGTCTGCTGGAATTTGGATGCCTCATCCTAGCAAGTGATGCAGAAAATGGATTGAGCCCCTTGGAGCTCTCAGGCATTCAGGGTCAGCAAGCTGCTGGCTCGCAGCCCTTGGAAAGATGAACACCACTGCTGGGGAGGAGCAGAGGCAACTGCAGGAAGTCAACTGGTTCATGCAAAGTGAAGCTAATCATTAATGCTGGGGCACACAGACATTCTTCTGCACCCCGAAACAACTGCTTCTAAGTCATGTTTTAAGGCTAATGTGCAACAGGAGCCTGGTTGAGTAGCTGGAGTGGAAAGCATCTCAGTGGGTGAGCTTATCTTGGCTGCTCCCCTTGCCCCTTCTCCTTCAGGTGGAGGGAACCTCCACTTGCTCACATGAGCACTGATAAATATGCTGCTATTAAAAGCAGAAAGTGCAAGGATCAGATCCAGCTGGGGTTTCTGCTCACCAGGTAGCATTGTGTCCCAGGTTGAGAACTACAGGGTTAAAAAAAACCTTCTGGGGAGTGATGGTTTGGATGTTCCCTGCCCCCCCTCTTTAATAAAATCCCCCAGACTAGACTCAGCCAAGCTGGGAATTAGAATGAAGCTTTATTTTCACAGCTTAGCACAAGATACAAGCAGAGAGCTACAATATAGACAGAAATAGACAAGTTGAAAAGTGATACAGAAACACAACAGCCCTGCAGAAGGCAGAGTCCCCAGCAGGGGCCCCCAGTCACCCTTCCACCTTCTCCCACCCCTCTACCTTACCCCAGCCTTTGTCTTACGTTCAAGGTGAGTTTGGAGGGTCAGCCAGGGGCCTTAGGAAACAGAGGGATTAGTCACACAGACAGCAGGTTAGAGAGAGAGAAAGGTGCAGCTCAAAAGGCAAAGAGAGACTCTGTGTTATCTGTGGTTATGTTCTTGTTCTTACCCATCTCAGCAAGCCTATGAGTGCAGCAGACATCGCCACTGTTTCCTTTTCACAGCCTATAAACTGATTCTTCTCACCAAAATATCCCAGCTAGGCTCAAACCAGCTCAGATTGCAATTCATCTTCTTTGCTCCCATGTCTGTCCTGAAGAGAGAAGCAGAGAGACCTGCTTCTGAAGAGGGGCACGACCGCCAGGATCACAGCTGCTGTCAGTCTCTCCCTGGTGTGAGCTGTAAACACGCAGGAAAGGAGTGAAGCTGCAGGGTGTGGACATTTGGAGGCTGAGCTGGCTTTGTGTGTTCATAGAATCGTAGCATTGTCAGGGCAGGAAGGGACCACAGGGATCAGCCAGTTCCAGCCCTCCTGCCACATGTAGGGACACTTCTCCACCTCAGCAGGTTGCTCAGAGCCACATCCAACCTTGCCTTAAACAGCTCCACCACCTGCCTGGGCAACCCCTTCCAGCCTCTCACCACCCTCATGGGGAAGAACTTCTTCCTAACATCCGATCTGAATCTCCTCACTTATAGATTTGCTCCATTCCCACAGTCCTGTCACTACCTGAAAGCCTCAAAAGTCCCTCCCCAGCTTTCTTGTAGCACCCTTCAGATCCTGGAAGGCCACAATAAAGTCTCCTGGGAGCCTTCTCTCTACAGACTGCACAGCCCCAACTCTTTCAGCCTGTTCTCATGGCAGAGCAGCTCCATTCCTCTGATCATCCTCTTGGCCCTTCTCTGGACATGTTCCAGCAACTGCAGATCTCTCCTGTCCCAGGAGCTCCAGAACTGGATGCAGCACTCCAGGTGGGGTCTCAGCAGAGCAGAGCAGAGGGGGAGAATCCCCTCCCTGGCCCTGCTGGCCACACTTCTGCTGCTGCAGCCCAGGCTCTGGTTGCTCTCTGGGCTGCAAGTGCTCACTGCTGGCTCCTGTTGAGCTTCTCCTCCAGCAGCACCCCCACATCCCTCTCCTCAGGGCTGCTCTCCAGCCACTCACTGCCCAGCCTGCATTTGTGCTTGGCATTGCCCCGACCCAGCTGCAGGACCTTGCCCTTGGTCTTGTTGAACCTCCTGAGGTTGTCTTGTGCCCACCTCTGCAGCCTGCCCAGGTCCCTCTGGATGGATCCCTGCCCTCCAGCCTGGCTGCTGCAGCACACAGCTTGGTGTGGGCAGCAAACTTGCTGAGGCTGCACTCAGTGCCACTGCTCATGGCACCAACAAAGATGTTGAAGAAGATAGGTCCCAGCAGTGAACCGTGAGGGGCTCCACTTGTCACTGCCTCCCCTTGGACATGCACCCATGGACAGCCACTCTTTGGGCATGGGCATCAGGCCAGTTTTTAGTCCACTGAGTTGTCCACCTGTTGAACTCATGTTTTACCAGCCTGAAGACCAAGATGTGGTGCAGGACAGTGTCAGAGGCTTTGTTCAGGTCCAGGTAGATGATGTCGGTTGCTTGTCCCTCATCTATTAATGTTGTGACCTGTTCATAGAAGGCCACCAGGTTTCCCAGGCAGGATTTGCCCTTGGTGAAGCCACATTGGTTGTACCAAATCACCTCTGTGTTATTCTCCTGTTTCAGTAGTGCCTCCAGGAAGATCTGCTCCATGATCTTACTGGGCACAGAGGTGAGACTGCCTGGCCTGGAGCTCCCTGGCACTGCCTTTTCCCCCTTTTTGGAAACAGGGGTTATAGAATCACAGAATCACAGAATCAAGCAGGTTGGAAGAGACCTCCAAGCTCAGCCAGTCCAACCTAACACCCAGCCCTGGCCAAGGGCTGAGCTGAAGGATGAAGTATCCAGGCTCAGGACAATAAGGGAAGTGAAAGGGAGCTGGATCNACAATAAGGGAAGTGAAAGGGAGCTGGATCTGTGGGAGCAG
>WAAF01008209.1:0-10217 GCA_013400475.1 Tricholaema leucomelas
TGCTTAGGGGGCTGTGGTGCTTAGGGCTGTGATTTACGGCGCTGAATCTTGTAGAGCAGGGTCATAGGCTGGGCTCGGTGGTCCTGAGGGGCTTGTCTAACCTGGGTATTTTTGTGCTTCTTATGCGTTTTGTGCTGCTTCTGTGCTGCTTCTGTGTTCTGTGGCAGCTGCGGCTGCGGGGAGCCTCTCGCCCCGTGCGGCACCGCTTGGCGGTGCTGCTCCCCCCCGCTAGGATCCGGGAAGGCTGCCTGTGGAGCGGGGAGCCTGGAACCAGCCCCGGCTGCACCTCCCATCGCTTTGCAGGGAAAAGAAGATAAATCCTGGGGAAAAAAAGCTGTGGAGAATCTGCTCCACCAAAGGTGCCTGGGGAGTTTCCCGTGGGTGGTGACAGCGTTAACGCGGGGGACCGCCGGGACCGCGGAGTCACAGCCTCTCAGCGGCTGCAAGGGACCTCGAAAGCGCATCCCAGTCCAACCCCCCCGCCCCCAGCTAGGGCAGGATCTCCTGGAGCGGATCACACAGGAACACATCCAGGCAGGCTTTGAGTGTCTCCAGAGAGGGAGACTCCACAATTCCTCTGGGCAGCCTGTTCCAGTGTGAGGGGCAGGAATCCTCCTCTTGTTCAGCTGAAGCTTCCTCTGCCATTTTATTCCAGCAGACCTCGGGAATCTCATCCATTGCTACCCTGCTTGGGGGGTCCCTCCCTGCTTTATCCCGGGTGAAAAGGGAATGGCAACAAATCACCTCTAGGCAACTCAATTCCTATCTCCAGACACTCAATTCCTACCTCCAGACGATTCAATTCCTGCCTCCAGACACTCAATTCTATCTCCAGACAACTCAATTCCTACCTCCACGCACTCAATTCCTACCTCCACATACTCAATTCCTATCTCCAGACACTCAATTCTTACCTCCAGATGATTCCTCACTCCAGACACTCAATTCCTACCTGCAGATGATTCAGTTCCTACCTCCAGACACTCAATTCTATCTCCAGACAATTCATTTCCTACCTCCAGAGACTCAATTCCTACCTCCAGACAATTCAATTCCTACCTCCAGACACTCAATTCCTACCTCCAGACGATTCAATTCCTACCTCCACACACTCAATTCCTATCTCCAGATGATTCCTCACTCCAGACACTCAATTCCTACCTCCAGATGATTCAATTCCTACCTCCAGACACTCAATTCCTACCTCCAGACAATTCAATTCTATCTCCACACACTCAATTCCTACCTCCACACACTCAATTCCTATCTCCAGACACTCAATTCCTACCTGCAGATGATTCCTCACTCCAGACACTCAATTCCTACCTCCAGATGATTCAATTCCTACCTCCAGACACTCAATTCCTACCTCCAGACAATTCAATTCTATCTCCACACACTCAATTCCTACCTCCACACACTCAATTCCTATCTCCAGACACTCAATTCCTACCTGCAGATGATTCCTCACTCCAGACACTCAATTCCTACCTCCAGATGATTCAATTCCTACCTCCAGACACTCAATTCCTACCTCCAGACAATTCAATTCTATCTCCACACACTCAATTCCTACCTCCACACACTCAATTCCTATCTCCAGACACTCAATTCCTACCTGCAGATGATTCCTCACTCCAGACACTCAATTCCTACCTCCAGATGATTCAATTCCTACCTCCAGACACTCAATTCCTACCTCCAGACAATTCAATTCTATCTCCACACACTCAATTCCTACCTCCACACACTCAATTCCTATCTCCAGACACTCAATTCCTACCTGCAGATGATTCCTCACTCCAGACACTCAATTCCTACCTCCAGATGATTCAATTCCTACCTCCAGACACTCAATTCCTACCTCCAGACAATTCAATTCTATCTCCACACACTCAATTCCTACCTCCACACACTCAATTCCTATCTCCAGACACTCAATTCCTACCTCCAGATGATTCCTCACTCCAGACACTCAATTCCTACCTCCAGATGATTCAATTCCTACCTCCAGACACTCAATTCCTACCTCCAGACAATTCAATTCTATCTCCACACACTCAATTCCTACCTCCACACACTCAATTCCTATCTCCAGACACTCAATTCCTACCTGCAGATGATTCCTCACTCCAGACACTCAATTCCTACCTCCAGATGATTCAATTCCTACCTCCAGACACTCAATTCCTACCTCCAGACAATTCAATTCTATCTCCACACACTCAATTCCTACCTCCACACACTCAATTCCTATCTCCAGACACTCAATTCCTACCTGCAGATGATTCCTCACTCCAGANGGCCCTGCTCTGGACACTCTCCAGCATCTCCACAGCCCTCTTGTCCCAGGGGCTCCAGAGCTGGATGCAGTACTCCAGCTGGGGTCTCAGCAGAGCACAGTAGCGGCAGAGAATCCCCTCCCTGGCCCTGCTGGCCACACTTCTGCTGCTGCAGCCCAGGCTCTGCTTGGCTTTCTGGGCTGCAAGTGCACACTGCTGGCTCCTGTTGAGCTTCTCCTCCACCAGCACCCCCAAGTCCCTCTCCTCAGAGCTGCTCTGCAGCCTGACACTGCCCAGCCTGGATTGGTGCTTGGCATTGCCTCGACCCAGCTGCAGGACCTTGCCCTTGGTCTTGTTGAACCTCCTGAGGTTGGCTTCTTCTTTTGGGCTTTGCCCAGGCTCATTTTTTGGTTTTGGTCACCACCAATCACCTTGTCCAAGGGTTGGTTTGGGGTTGGAATGGAGCAAAGTGGGAAATTGAGTGGATTCTCTTTAACTTTGAAAGAGGAGAAGGTGTTGGGCTCTAAAGCTGTGGAGATGGACAGAGGAGATGGAGTTATTGGTTGCTTTTCTCCAGGGGTGAAGTCAGGAGCTCTTGCCCCAAAAGAGAGAGAAGACCCCAAAATCTCCTCTAGCTGGGCTATGGTTACATGGAGAAAACCCCAAATCCCCTCCAGCTGGGCTCTAGGGAGCTGTGGTTAAATGGAGATGACCCCAAATCTCCCTCAGCTGAGCTCTAGTGGGCTGTGGTTGCATGAAGAGAGAAGAACCCCAAATCTCCTGTGACTGGTTTACAGTAGGCTGTGGTTACAAAGAGGACCTCAAATCTCCTCCATCTGGGCTCCAGTGGGCTGTGGCTAAGTGGAGAAGACCCCAAATCTCCCCCAGCTAGGCTCTAGGGAGCTGTGGCTAAGTAGAGAGCACCCCAAATCTTCTCTGTCTGGGCTCCAATGGGCTGGGGCTAAATGGAGATGACCTCAAATCTCCCCCAGCTGGGCTCTAGTGGGCTGTGGTTACAAGGAGGAGCAGATCCCAGATCTCCTCCAGCTGAGCTCTGGTGGGCAGTGCTTAGGTGGAGCAGAAGACCCCCAGATCTGCTGTGAGTGGTTCCCAGGGGCTGTGGTTTGAAGTGGCAGAAGACCCCCAATGTCCTGTGAGTGGGTTCCTGTGGCTGGAGGGGGACAGAAGCCCCCCATGTCCTGTGAGTGGGTTCCAGTGGCTGTGGTTGGGTGGAGCAGAAGACCCCCATGTCCTGTGAGTGGGTTCCTGTGGCTGGGGGGGGACAGAAGCCCCCCATGTCCTGTGAGTGGGTTCCAGTGGCTGTGGTTGGGTGGAGCAGAAGACCCCCATGTCCTGTGAGTGGGTTCCTGGGGCTGGAGGGGGACAGAAGCCCCCCACGTCCTGTGGGTGGTCACAGAGGCTGTGGTTAGGTGGGACAGAAGCCCCCCACGTCCTGTGAGTGGTCACAGAGGCTGTGGCTGGGGGGGACAGAAGCCCCCCATGTCCTGTGAGTGGTCGCAGAGGCTGTGGCTGGGGGGGACAGAAGCCCCCCATGTCCTGTGAGGGTCGCAGAGGCTGTGTTTGGGGGGGACAGAAGCCCCCCACGCCCTGTGCCCTGGCTGGCTGCCGGCGCTCGCAGGGAGCAGCAGCCCCCAGCCCACCCGCGGGCCGAGCTGTGCCGTGGCCGGGGGCGCTGCTGCGTGCGTGGGGGCTGAGGTCATGCAGCTATTAATTTCCCGCGGAGGCTCCAGCGCTGCAGGGCTGGAAAAAGAAGCAGCTCCGATTGCAGTTAACCCCTGCAGGGCTGCGGCAGCCCAGACTGAGGGTGCTGCACCGTTTGGAGGGCACCACCTCGGCTACCCCGCGGCTGCTGGAGGTCCTCAGCTGGCTCCTGAGGGACTCAGACTCCCTTCAGACATCCAGGATCATCTCCTGGTGCCTGCCAAGAGCTGGTCCGATTTAATCCCCCATCAGCCAGCCGGGCTGGAGCCCTCTCTGCCCACCCTGGGTGCCTTAGGAAAGGTGGTGGCAGCTGGAGGCTCTCATCGGCCCATGAGGAGCCTCAGCACATCCTGAGGCTTCACTTTGAGCCTGGGGAGCAAAAAGGATGTGAGCTTGGGGCAGAGGGGGATGAGGAGGTGTCCTGCTCCTTGCAGTTGGGGCTCATCTCATGTCTCATCAAACTGGCTGGCATGGAAGAGCAGAGACACCACCAGGAGAGTGGTGAGAGGCTGGAATGGGTTGCCCAGGGAGGTGGTTGAGGCCCCATGGCTGGAGGTGTTTCAGGCCAGGCTGGTTGCGGCTATGGGCAGCCTGCTCTAGGGTAGGGTGTCCCTGGTTGGAACTGGCTGATCCTTGTGGTCTTCTATGATCTTGGAGGTCTCTTTTAACCTGGTTGATTCTATGAATGGTTTGGGTTGGAAGGGACCTCTAGAAGTCATCCAGCCCATCCCCCAACTACATCAGCCTGCTCAGACTCCCATCAAGCCTGGCCTTGAATGCCTCCAAATATGGGGTCTCCATCACCTCCCTGGACAACCTGTTCATAGGATCATAGAATCAAGCAGGTTGGAAGAGACCTCCAAGCTCATCCAGCCCAACCTAGCACCCAGCCCTAGCCAATCACCTAGACCATGGCACTAAGTGCCCCAGCCAGGCTTGGCTTCAACACCTCCAGGCACAGTGACTCCACCACCTCCCTGGGCAGCCCATTCCAGTGCCAATCACTCTCTCTGCCAACAACTTCCTCCTAACATCCAGCCTAGACCTGCCCTGGCACAGCTTGAGACTGTGTCCCCTTGTTCCAACATTCCACCATCCTTGTGGTAGAGAACTTCTTCCTGATGGAAAATGGGCAAACATCTCTGGTGCAAATCACAACTGAATGTCCTTTGGGCCAGTTCCACTGCTGCTGGAGGTGCAGGTGCAGTGTTTCTGGCTGGACTACAACCTCCTCTTGAAGACCATCATTAAGAAGAAACAGTTCAGGACTAAGTGGTGTGAAAAATAAACCCAAACAACCCACAACAATCTGCAGTTATTGAACAGTCCCAGAATAGAAGGAGAAAAGGTCAAACCTAAAAATAGAGAGAGGAGGTCTGGGCCAAAAAGTGGTGTGGATAAATAAGCACCATTTTAGGAAGGTGGAGGGCAGGGATCCAGCCAGAGGGACCTGGGCAGGCTGCAGAGGTGGGCACAAGACAACCTCAGGAGGTTCAACAAGACCAAGGGCAAGGTCCTGCAGCTGGGTCGAGGCAATGCCAAGCACCAATCCAGGCTGGGCAGTGAGTGGCTGGAGAGCAGCCCTGAGGAGAGGGACTTGGGGGTGCTGCTGGAGGAGAAGCTCAACAGGAGCCAGCAGTGTGCACTTGCAGCCCAGAAAGCCAAGCAGAGCCTGGGCTGCAGCAGCAGAAGTGTGGCCAGCAGGGCCAGGGAGGGGATTCTCCCCCTCTGCTGTGCTCTGCTGAGACCCCNGGAGGTGAGGAGGAAGTTGTTGAGCATGAGCGTGGTGAGAGGCTGGAATAGGTTGCCCAGGGAGGTGGTTGAGGCCCCATGGCTGGAGGTGTTTCAGGCCAGGCTGGCTGAGGCTGTGTGCAGCCTGCTCTAGGGTAGGGTGTCCCTGGGCATGGCAGGGGTTTGGAACTGGCTGCTCTTTGTGGTCCCTTCCAACCCTGACTGATTCTGTGATTCTGAGGTATAACTTTGTCCACTTTGGGGCCAGTGGCCTGGAGTGATCTCTTCCTTTGTCCTGATTTTGCTGGATTTGGGACTGTCTTTGCCCCTGCTCTCACTGTGGGTGAGCTCTCAGTGCAGGTGTGTTGGGTGTGTGAGCACGTGGCGAAGGTGATGGGGGATGGGCTGAAGGCCATGCCTGGGGTGGAGCGAGCGTGGGCGTGCTCAGCCCTGGCATGCAGGCACCTGCCTGGTTTTTCCCAGCGTTGGGAAAACAATTGGGATTGCCAAAGATTCCAGCCCCAGCCACGAGCTGGAGGTGGTGGAGGGGGGGGTGGGGTGGTGAAGGTGAAGGCCTTGTGGTGGCTTGAACGTCAGCGAAGCTGCGAGGTCCTCCCTGAAACAGCGAAGAGCCTTCCCGGTGGCTCCTTAGGGACTGAGCAGTAATCACCTCCATCAGGATTAGTGTTCCTTCAACCCCCCCTCCCTCGCAGGGAATGAGCCCAGCCTGGGGTGAGAGGACTCCTGCTGTTGGGTTTCACCTCCTTTGTGAAGGGGAAACTGAGTCACAGGGAGCACGACGGAGTGGATCACGGCCAGGAAAGGTGGCTCCTGCTCCGCTTATCTTTGGGATAGAGATCAGGGTGAGATCCAGCTGCCAACTTCAGCTCCTGGGGGTTAAGAAAAGGGCATCCAACACCTTGAAGGTGCGGATGGGCAGATCCCAAAAGCGGTGAGGATCTGGGGTGGGCATGGACACCACTCCTGGGGTTGGTGCCCAGCATCCACAAGGGACTTTCTTCCAGTTTGTAGGGAAGAAGAATGGGAAGGAAGAGGGTGGGAGTGGTGTGGGGCTGGACTCCAGTTGCAGTGCACCAATGTTGGTGACTGGAGGAGGGAATGGAGGTAGGGTAGGGTGTCCCTGCTCATGGCAGTGGGGTTGGAGCTAGATGGTCCCTGTGGTCCCTTCCATCCCTGATTGGTTCTATGATCTAGGGTAGGGTGTCCCTGCTCATGGCAGTGGGGTTGGAGCTAGATGGTCCCTGTGGTCCCTTCCAACCCTGACTGATTCTATGATCTAGGGTAGGGTGTCCCTGCTCATGGCAGAGGGGTTGGAGCTAGATGGTCCCTGTGGTCCCTTCCAACCCTGACTGATTCTATGATCTAGGGTAGGGTGTCCCTGCTCATGGCAGAGGGGTTGGAGCTAGATGGTCCCTGTGGTCCCTTCCAACCCTGACTGATTCCATATGTTGTTTTTTTTTTCATCAAGGAACCCAAAGAGAAGCCAAAGGAAGAACTGGAAACCACTAGGAGATGGTGGGAGGGAGGGGAAGGGAGGCAGGGCATTTCTTTATTGGACTTGGCACAGTGCTGGGGGTGAGGGACACACACATGTGTGGTGGCCACTGAGACCTCTACAAACAAGAGAGATTCATCTTGTGGTGGGACGCTCCAGGTTTGTCTGTGACCCCAAAGCCCCATCCTGCCAGGCAGGGGTGCCCACAGCTGATGTAAATGCTGGCTGCTGACACTTCAGCTGGGAGTAAAGGAGGCTTCCCAGCTGGGATGGTGGAGAGAAGGTCGTAGAGGGTGGAGGGGCTGAGGGACCACCAAGATCGCCGCTCCCTACGAAGAAAGGAGGGACCCAGTTGAGAAAAGCACAGCAGACATGGATTGGTTTTTAACCCAACCACCAGCCAGAGCTGCAGGGCAGGAGTCATAATGGGAGACATGCAAGATCGGGGCCCTGTCCCTGGAGGTGCTTCAGGCCAGGCTGGCTGAGGCTGTGTGCAGCCTGCTCTAGGGTAGGGTGTCCCTGGGCATGGCAGAGGGGGTTGGAACTGGCTGCTCCTCGTGGTCCCTTCCAACCCTGCCTGATTCCGTGATCTTTGGTGGGGGGAGGTCATAGCAAGGGTCAGGGTGGGCCTTGTGGTGGGGGATTTTCCGTGGCCACTCGGTTGGCCTTGACACCACATCGCGGCGAGTTACCTGCGGGCTCGGCTGCGGTGGGAGCCTCACTTCTCCGTCATGATCCTGACGAACTCCTCGTAGTTGACCTGGCCGTCGTTGTTGCCGTCGGCCTCTTTGATCATCTCGTCCACCTCCTCGTCCGTCAGCTTCTCGCCCAGGTTGGTCATGACGTGCCGCAGCTCCGCCGCGCTGATGTAGCCGTTGCCGTCCTTATCGAAGACGCGGAAGGCCTCGCGGATCTCCTCCTCGCTGTCCGTGTCCCTCATCTTCCTCGCCATCAGCGAGAGGAACTCGGGGAAGTCGACGGTACCGCTGCCGTCGGCATCCAGCTCGCCCACCATGCCCCGCAGCTCCGCCTCGGTGGGGTTCTGGCCTAAGGAGCGCATGACGGTGCCCAGCTCCTTGGTGGTGATGCAACCATCTCCGTCCCGGTCGAAGAGGGAAAAAGCCTCCTTGAATTCCGCGATCTGCTCCTCCGACAGGCGCTCGGCCATGGCGCTCCCTGCTCGCACGCCGCTCTGCCCCGGCACGCCGTGCTTGCCGGCGGGGAGGCGCGGAGGAGGCCTCCTCCCTCCCACCTGCCTCTCCCTGGGTGAGGAGGAGGAGGAGGAAGGACCCGAGGCATGAAGGAGAGGTTGAGCCGCGGGGTCAGCTGAAAGGGTTTAGCCGTATCCTAGGGGCGCGGGGAGGGGAGCGTTGGGGTGCCGGAGAAGAAGGGTGACCTCCAGCCTCCCCGGGCCACCTCGGCTGCTGTCCCAGCTTGCCCTGCTGCTGGCGTTTCGCGGGGCCAGCTCGGCATGGAGCCTCTAATTAAGGGTTTTGAGCTGTGGTTTGCAGCAGAGCAGCGGTTTTGGGGAGGAGTGGGATGACAGACACCGATTTTGGCTCCTTTAAGGCAGTTCTGGGCGCAGGGGGAAGGTGTGTGGGGGTTGATGGAGTTGTGCAGAGTTTTCCAGCCCTGTATGAAGAGGTTAAGAGAGGTAGTCCCCTCCCAACTCTCCTCAGCCCCAGGGCCATCACGTTGATGCTGGCAACGTGTCAAAGCTGCTGAGGGAGGGCTCCCTGGTGCAGGTTGAGACAGATCCTGGCTGCTTGAAGCTGGTGGAGATCTGAATCAGCCCTGAGACCTTTTCCGGCCTCCCTGGGAATGGCTCCACAGCCCCCCCCGGGCAGCTGATGTGGTGGTGATCATCAATTGAGTTGTGTCATGGGTCCTGCCTTGGTTAGTCAGGGGTGAACCCTGGGGCTGAGTGAGGGTTAACCCTGTTGTGATGGTTTGCTTTCGGTTTTACTCATCTCTTGCAACAGGGAGTAACAGGAAGGTCCAGAAACAAAAGATGATGTGGGTTACATCTCTCTCCAACTGTCCATCCATCCACCCACCTGCTCTCACTGCCTTCTGCCCATCACTCTGTCCATCAGCCTGCTCAGCTCTCCATGCATGCATCTACCCAACTGCCTTTCTATCCACCCAGGCACCTAAGGCTCTGTGTCCATCCACCTACCTAACCACCTTACAGTCCATCCATGCATCCATCCAGCCCTATGTGCAACCACCCCATGTACATCCATCCACCCAACCACAGTATCTTCTGTCCAGCTACCCATCCATCCATCTGTCCATCCATCTATCCACCCATCTGTCCATCTACCCATCCATCCATCTATCCATCCATCTGTCCATCTACCCATCCATCCATCTGTCCTTCCACCCATCCAGCCAGTTGCCCAATGATCCCTCCCTCCTTCCAACCCTCTGTCCTTGCATCAGTTTGTCCCCCCCATGCCTTTACACCACCACCCATCCCCCTACCCTTCCAACCACCCATCCCTCCTTCCTCTCTGCCTTCACCAGCGGCCCTCACCAGCTGATGTCTCCATATGGCCGAGCTCCACAGCAGAAATCAGTTGTTTGGCACAGGTGACTTGCTGGAGGGCAGGGATGCCATCCAGAGGGACCTGGACAGGCTGGAGAGGTGGGCCCAGGCCAACCTCATGACGTTTAACAAGGCCAAGTGTAAGGTCCTGCACCTGGGTTGGTGCAATCCCAGGCACAGATCCAGTCTGGGTGGGGAATGGCTGAGAGCAGCCCTGAGGAGAAGGACCTGGGGGTCTGGGGTGACGAAAAGCTCAACAGGAGCCTGCAGTGTGCACATGCAGCCCAGACAGCAACCCTGTGCTGGGCTGCAGCAAGAGCAGTGTGGGCAGCAGGGCAAGGGAGGGGATTCTGCCCCTTGGCTCTGCTCTCCTCAGACCCCACCTGGAGTCCTGTGTGCAGTTCTGGAGCCCCCA
>WAAF01008209.1:10445-62472 GCA_013400475.1 Tricholaema leucomelas
ACAGAAGGCTGCAGTACAGAAGCTGACCCATGGGACAGCTGAGGAGGAACGAGGATGATGAGGCCTGCAGGTGGAATAAAGTGTGGGAGGGGATCATTGTCTCCAGGAAAACCTCATGTGGAGAACACCTGGGGCTCGGAGAAGGTGGCAGTTGCAGGGAGGGAGCAGGAACCTGTCTGGTGAGACGCCAGCACTGCTCTGTTTCGGAGAGGTCCTGGAAGCTCCTCTTGTGCAATGAGCTGCTCCTGAGCTGTCTGATTGCCCACGCTTGCTGTTCTGCTCCAGGTTTAATGAGATGGAGTCAAAATTGCCCTGAAAGAGCCCACAGGCGGCTGAGGAAGGAGCCAAGGGCAGGAGGAGCTGGCTTGAACCCAGCCAGGAGAAGTAAACACCAGCAGAGAACTGAGTGGCAGTGAACTCTGGAGGATTCAGGTATTGGGTCAAGCTATGGAGGGAGTTGTTTGAGCTCCATCATGGTGGGGTGGGTGAGGAGCTCCTGGGTCCCTTTGTCAAGGATGAAGGGGTTGCTCCACCCTGGGCATCTCTGAAAGCTGCTGAGAGCTTTGCTTTCTCATTGCTGTCTACAACTCCCTGAAGGGAGGCTGTAGCCAGGTGGGGTTGGGCTCTGCTGCCAGGCAAGCAGCAACAGAACAAGGGGACAGAGTCTGAAGTTGTACCAGGGCAGGTCTAGGCTGGATGTTAGGAGGAAGTTGTTGGCAGAGAGAGTGATTGGCATTGGAATGGGCTGCCCAGGGAGGTGGTGGAGTCGCTGTCCCTGGAGGTGCTGAAGCAAAGCCTGGCTGAGGCACTTCCAACCTGGTTGATTCTATTCTATTCTAAAGCCTGGATGAAGCACTTAGTGCCATGGTCTGGGTGACTGGACAGGCCTGGGTGCTAGGCTGGATGAGCTTGGAGGTCTCTTCCAACCTGGCTGAGTCTATGATTCTATTCCATGACTTTATGGCCAGCACCCACCACCTCCCCATCATGAGCACCTGCCACCCAGCCATGCCTAGCACCCTTCCCAGCACCCAGCACCTCATCACCTCCCCATCGTGAGTAGCTATGACCAGTAGCATTGTCAACACTCGTGACCTTCTCATCACCAGCACCCATCATCTCACCATTACCTGCCCGTGACCAGCACCATGTTGTAATGGCTGGCTTTCAGTTTTACTCATCTCTTACAACAGGAAGTAAAGGAAGGCTCAGAAACAGAGGATGCTGAGGGCTATTTGTATGTCCAGGTGTCCATTAATGCGTTTACACCACCACGTGTCCATTCCTCTCCATCCATTAATGTGTTCATCCATCCACATATCCACCCACCTTGCCAACCACCCATCCACTCGTGGGCAGCACCCATGGCCTCCCCAGCACCAGCCCCAGCTGCCAGCACTGATCACCTCTTCACTGCCTTCCCATCACCATCCTCAGAGTGGAGGTGAGGAGGAAGTTGTTGAGCATGAGAGTGGTGAGAGGCTGGAATGGGTTGCCCAGGGAGGTGGTTGAGGCCCCATGGCTGGAGGTGTTTAAGGCCAGGCTGGCTGAGGCTGTGTGCAGCCTGCTCTAGGGTAGGGTGTCCCTGGGCATGGCAGGGGGGTTGGAACTGGCTGATCCTTGTGGTCCCTTCCAGCCCTGCCTGATTCTGTGATTCTATGATCCATGTCCTCATCACCAGCGTTCATCTCCTCTCATGTTTGCAGCAGTCACTGGGAGAAGGTCAATCCAGCCCTTGATTAACTGCACCCTCATTAGCATGGCAGGCTAATTAACCTCATAAAACTGCCTACTGGCCCATAAAATCCCGTGGTTAATGTCTGAGTCCTATTTATGGTATCTGGGATGGGCCGGGGGGTGGCGTGGGAAAGCAGCGAGGCCACCATGGTGGGTGGCAGGAGCACACAGCCACCATCTGATAGCTGTTTTGGCAGCCAGCTTTCCCAGGATGTCTCCAGCTGGAGCTGCAGAGGTCAATGGTTCAACAAAGGAGAATAGAATAGAGTAGAATAGAATAGAATAGAATAGAATAGAATCAACCAGGTTGGAAGACACCTCCAGCCCTGGCTCACCCAGCCCAACCTAGCACCCAGCCCTGGCCAACCAACCAGACCATGGCACTAAGGGCCTCATCCAGTCTCCTCTTGAACACCTCCACAGATGGCAACTCCACCACCTCCCTGGGCAGCCCATTCCAATGCCAATCACTCTGACAACAACTTCCTCCTAACATCCAGCCTAGACCTCCCCTGGCACAGCTTGAGACTCTGTCCCCTTGTTCTGTTGCTGCTTGCCTGGCAGCAGAGCCCAACCCCACCTGGCTACAGCCTCCCTTCAGGGAGCTGCAGACAGCAATGAGCTCTGCCCTGAGCCTCCTCTTCTGCAGGCTGCACACCCCCAGCTCCCTCAGCCTCTCCTCACAGGGCTGTGCTCCAGGCCCCTCCTCAGCCTTGCTGCCCTTCTCTGGACACCTTCCAGCACCTCAACATCTCTCTGCAATGGAGGAGCCCAGAACTGGACACAGCACTCAAGGTCTGGCCTGACCAGTGTTGAGTACCTTTGTCCTGCTTGCCACACTGCTCCTGAGCCAGCCCAGGATGCCATTGACTCTCTTGGCCACCTGGGCACACTGCTGGTTCATCTTCAGCCTACTCTCCATCAGTACCCCCAGGTCCCTCTCTTCCAAGAGGCCAATGTCAGAGCCTCACATGGTGTTTTGCAGGTGGCATCATAGCATCGCTGTGGCTGGAAGAGACCCTCGGGATCAGTAAGCTCAAACTGCCCAAGCCCAGCACTGCCAGCTGGGTGCTAAACCCCTCTCTGTTCTTCTCCAGAAGCCCTGGCAGCCTGCTGCAATCCTCACTGACTGCAAAAGGGGAAACAGAACTCCACTTTCAAACAAGGTAGGAAGGAGAAAGCAGGGAAGTCCAGGCCAGGCAGGCTCAGCTCTGTGCCCCATAAGGTCATGGAGCAGATCCTCCTGCGGGCACGACTGAGACAGGAGAACAGTGAAGAGGTGATTGGCTACCACCAGCATGGCTGCACCAAGGGCAACTCCTGCCTGACAAACCTGGTGGCCTTCTGTGAACAGGTCACAACATGAATAGATGAGAGGTGAGCAACTGATGGCATTTAGCTGGCCCTGAGCAAGGCCTCTGACACTGTCCCACACCACATCCTGCTCTCCAAGCTGCTGACACATGGGTTTGAGGGGTGCAGCACTGATGGATAAAGAACTGGCTTGATGGCTGCACCCAAAGAGTGGCTGTCAATGGCTCCATGGCCAAGTGGAGGCCAGGGACAAGTGGAGTCCTTAAGGGATCAGTCCTGGACCAGTCTTGTTCAACATCTTTGTGGGTGCCATGGACAGAGGCACTGAGTGCAGCCTCAGCAAGTTTGCTGAGCACACCAAGCTGTGTGGTGCAGCAGCCAGGCTGGAGGGCAGGGATCCATCCAGAGGGACCTGGACAGGCTGCAGAGGTGGGCACAAGCCAACCTCAGGAGGTTCAACAAGACCAAGTGCAAGGTCCTGCAGCTGGGTCGAGGCAATGCCAAGCACAAATCCAGGCTGGGCAGTGAGTGGCTGGAGAGCAGCCCTGAGGAGAGGGACTTGGGGGTGCTGCTGGAGGAGAAGCTCAACAGGAGCCAGCAGTGTGCACTTGCAGCCCAGAAAGCCAAGCAGAGCCTGGGCTGCAGCAGCAGAAGTGTGGCCAGCAGGGCCAGGGAGGTGATTCTCCCCCTCTGCTCTGCTCTGCTGAGACCCCACCTGGAGTACTGCATCCAGTTCTGGAGCCCCTGGGACAAGAGGGATGTGGAGATGCTGGAGTGTGTCCAGAGCAGGGCCAGGAGGATGCTCAGAGGGCTGCAGCAGCTCTGCTGTGAGCACAGACTGAAAGAGTTGGGGCTGTGCAGGCTGGAGAAGAGGAGGCTCCCAGGTGACCTTCTTGTGGCCTTCCAGGATCTGAAGGGGGCTACAAAAAAGCTGGGGAGGGACTTTTTAGGCTCTCAGGGAGTGACAGCAGTGGGGGGAATAGAGCAAAGCTGGAGATGGGGAGGTTCAGCCTGGAGGTGAGGAGGAAGTTGTTGAGCATGAGAGTGGTGAGAGGCTGGAATGGGTTGCCCAGGGAGGTGGTTGAGGCCCCATGGCTGGAGGTGTTTAAGGCCAGGCTGGCTGAGGCTGTGTGCAGCCTGCTCTAGGGTAGGGTGTCCCTGGGCATGGCAGGGGGGTTGGAACTGGCTGATTCTTGTGATCTTTGATCACATTGGGTGATTCTGTGCTCCACAACCTCCCTGGGCAACCTGTGCCAGTGTCTCACCACCCTCACTGCAAAGAACCCTTTCCTAACATCCAGTTCCAATCTCCCCTCTGCCACTTTAAACCCATTCCTCCTCCTCCTGTCATTACAAGGCCTTGTCAATAGTCCCTCCCCAGCCTGCCTGTAGCCCCCTTAAGATACTGGAAGGCCACTCTAAGGACTCCTCCAAGCCTTCTCTTCTCCAGGCTGCAGAGCCCCAACTCTCTCAGCCTGTCCTCAGAGCAGAGCTGCTGCAGCCCTCTCAGCATCTTGTTGGCCTCCTCTGGACCCGCTCCAGCAGTTCCATGTCCTTCTTGTGCTGGGGGCTCCAGAACTGCACAGATGACTCCAGGTGTGGTCTGAGGAGAGCAGAGCCAAGGGGCAGAATCCCCTCCCTTGCCCTGTGCCCACACTGCTCTTGCTGCAGCCCAGCACTCCAGGTCTGGCGCTGAGCGCTCTGACTGTGTGGCAGCCAAAGAAACCCCAGAGCTGACGGTGAAAAGCCTCCAGTTGGATCATCTTGAGCCTGTGCAGCTCGCAACTGAAGGCCAGATGTGTGCAGATGTGCGACGTCTGGGTTTGCACTGCAGGCGAGGCAGGGGGGAGAGAGGGGAGGGGGAGAGGCTGATGACACGGTGGAAAAAAGAAGTTTGGAGGCGGAGAGGGAAGCAGCTCCGACAGGGAAACCTCCGTGGGGGCCCCTTGCCGGCCCAGACGTCCTGAGGTCAGTTGGTCTCCTGGGTGTTCTTTGGTGGGGAGGAACCTCCACAAACCCTGGCAGCAGTTCCAGCAGGAAAAGTGAGTTTTGGAGAGGTTGAGCTTGAGCTGTGCTCCTGCAGTGGCTGCGGGGGGTGTGTGTGTGTGTCTCTCTCCAAGGGTTGGCGACTGGAGTTTGGGCTTTGGTGGCTTGTGTTTGATTTTAGGCATTGTTTTAGTGGAGGTTTCCAAAGCTGAGGGGGAAACTTCAGGGTAGCTCCTAAAGTTGAGCTTTCCCAGGCCAAACAAAGGGATTCTGGTCTCAGTTTTGGAGCTGTCAAATGTCACCAAGGCAGAGGAGGGAGGCTGGGATTGGGGTGCCGAGGAGATGCTAAGCATAAGGATGTGCTCTGCTCTGATCTCAGCTCCAGGAAGGTCTTGCCTGTGCTGGCTCCTCTCTGCACGTAGCACCTGAGCTGGGTGGATCCAGAAAGGTAGATACGTGGCTGGGGAGCTGTGTGCTGAAGGTGGAGGTGCCCACACATCAGCTGGGCATGGATGCTTGCTCCTCCCCTGGCTCCAAGGGAGATGGCTCAGGGACACATCACCACATGGGGCCGTGAGGATGCAGGGGCTCGGAGCCACGGTGCTGGTCCAGCTGCCCCCTCTGCTCTTGGTATTTCACCCTGCTTGTCCCAGGGTCTCCTCGCAGACGGGCTGGGGGGTCTTGGCTCAGCAGGACAGGCAAGAGGACTGGCCAGGACCCTGTGGAGCTCAGCACGGGAGGAAACTAGGGAAGCCTGGATTGTTTAGTCTAGCAAAGCTACGGCTGAGGAGGAGGAGGAGGAGGAGGACTGCACATTCCTCTGCGAGGGATGGAGCAGGGATAAGAACCACAAGGAGCTGTGGGGTGATGGAAATTTGAGTTCTTGGCTAATCTGCTGTCGGCTGCAGGACAGCCAGAGGGAGCTTCAGCCTCGGCCTGATGGGTGGGAGGCTCTCTGCAGGGTTTCAGGTGAGGCCAAGCCCTGAGCCCCAGCAGCTCATAAATGTCTGGATTCGTTTTTAAGGCAAAAGGAAGGTTTTGGCTTTTTTTCCACAGTTTCTCCCTGCTCGGGAAGGGTTGAGCCTCCTCCAGATCAAAACTCAGCTTCACAGGTCACAGCTCAGCTGTAAGCTCTGTCCCTGCAAACCTGAAACCTTCCCTTCTGAGCCGGTGTGGAAGCAGAACTGCTCCCCCCCAGGAGCTGCAGCCGTGCCCAGACACATCCCTAAGGTGGTCAGGCAGCAGCTTTTCAGGACTGTGGAGCTCTGATGGTTGCAGCGTGGTGTAGCTACATAGGTGCTCCTCACCCACTCAGCCACCCCTGCAGAGGGGATTTTGCCACATAGAGTCTGCCTGCTGCTTCTGATGGTTGATAGAGGTGGGGGATACAAGAGCAGAGCTTTCCAGCCCTGGGCGGTGGTTTCTCTTTGGGGGAAGGTGGTTTGGGCTCTCCAGAAGGGGAAGGATGTCTGCCACTTCTCCTTTTTCCCCCACAAAGGGAGGGGAGTGATGTAAGCCCTGGAGTGAGTCAGGCAGCTGTTTTATGGCTCACCAAGGGCGGTGGCTGGCAGGCTCCGTGCCGCACATGGCACTGTAACCGCCGGCTCGTGTCCTGCCCGGCCAGCATGGCACTGACAGCAACCGCGCCAGGAAAAGGGCTTGGATCAAGCCACAGCTGCCTGGCGGTCCCAGGGCTGAGTGCTGGAGCCTCTTCTCTTTGGTCTTCATCTGAATTACAAGGCCAAGGGCAGGGTTCTGCACTTTGGCCACAACAACCCCAAGCAGCACTGCAGGCTGGGGACAGAGTGGCTGAGAGCAGCCAGGCAGAGAGGGAGCTGAGGGTGCTGGGAGAGAGGAGCTGAAGCTGAGGCAGCAGTGCCCAGGTGGGCAGCAGAGCCAATGGCATCTTGGGCTGGCTCAGGAGCAGTGTGGGCAGCAGGACAAGGGAGGTTCTTCTGCCCCTGTGCTCAGCACTGCTTAGGCCACAGCTTGAGTGCTGTGTCCAGTTGTGGGCTCCTCCATTGCAGAGAGATGTTGAGGTGCTGGAAGGTGTTTGGAGAAGGGCAGCAAGGCTGGGGAGGGGCCTGGAGCACAGCCCTGTGAGGAAAGGTTGAGGGAGCTGGGGGGGTGCAGCCTGCAGAAGAGGAGGCTCAGGGCAGAGCTCATTGCTGTCTGCAGCTCCCTGAAGGGAGGCTGTAGCCAGGTGGGGTTGGGCTCTGCTGCCAGGCAAGCAGCAACAGAAGAAGGGGACACAGTCTCAAGTTGTGCCAGGGGAGGTCTAGGCTGGATGTCAGGAGGAAGTTGTTGGCAGAGAGAGTGATTGGCATTGGAATGGGCTGCCCAGGGAGGTGGTGGAATCACTGTGGCTGGAGGTGTTGAAGCCAAGCCTGGCTGGGGACTTAGGGCCATGGTCTGGTTGATTGGACTGGATGAGCTTGGAGGCCTCTTCCAACCTGGCTGATTCTATGATTCCAAGCAGTGATTCAAAGGAGGCAGGCAGGAGACTGTCAAGAATTTAATGTACTTGGCACTGGAAGCTGTACAACACATTTACAGAGAACCACCTGCTGGTGTCCACGTCCACCCTCTCCCCCTTTCCAACGTCACTGGCTGAGCAGGTGACAGGCACCCACAACCCCTTACACACCAGTTATGGCTCCTCAAGGATGGGTAGGGTGGGATTGCTGCCCTTGTCCCATCACCACCAGTGAAATGACAGGAACAACCTGTTGGCTGTGCTCAAAGCTGTCACCACTTTGTCCCTTACAACGCTTCACAGAGTGGTTACCAAGCTGGCACCTCCTAGGCCTATCTTTGGACCGCTAGAACACGGCAGTGTCGCCGGTATGAGTATTTACAACCACTACCTCTTCTGTCCACACATCTCATCAACTCTTTCTCTTCTCTACCTTTCTACCACATGCAATAACCTCTTGGTTGCCTCCAGTCCTGCCTCTTTGGCATTTCATCTCCAAAAGGCAACATCAACAACAACAGTAACAACAACAACAACATCATCTACCTTCACTCCCTGCTACTCTAGCCACTGCTCCTCCTCCCTCCCCCAGACCCTTTACAACGTGCCTACAACCTTCCTACAACCCCCACCCCCATCAGGCAATGCAGTTCTCTTTCAGTAGGGCCAGGAGCATACAACCACGAGCTGCTATAGGTTCCTCATGGTCACAGGGGTAACGTCGAGTAGTTTTCCTCGCAATCATCAGCAGCTCGTACGCGCCGCGCTCCGGCTTTCACCCCCGTGGCCAGAGCTGTGCAGCCAGGTCAGGAACCCCAGGCTGCCTGCAGAGCTCAGGGCCAGAAGGATCAAGTAGTTTGAAAGGAAATGCCAAGTTTCAGCAACAACACCAAAATACAAAAGTAAAAAAAAAAAACAAACAAACAAGGAAAAAGGGAAAAAAAAACTCCAACAACAACAAAACAACCCCAAAGAACTCCTTCCCCCCCCACCACCCCTGCACAGAACACCCCCAAACTGAAAACAAAATGACTAAGAATAATAAACCCCCACCCCTCCCAACCCCAAAAATTTAAATATTCTGGCAGGTTACAAGAGTTGAAAATGAGGAATGTACAAAGGACACCGCCAAGATCAAAGATTCCAGTAGGTAAATGGAGAACCTGTTGAACCTGGGCTCTGTTTTTATACCTCCCCCCCTCAAGAAGATGGATTCTAACCACGTGCTGTAAAATGTGCTCTCATCAGGTGAGAAGAAAATGTGAATTCAGGTGTTGAGCCTTGCAGCCTTGAGCCAATCCCCAGCCTGGTGCCACCAGGTAGTGACAACCCAAGTTTTCCCACTTTCCAGCCTCAAACCCTCACTTTCCAGGCTCAAATTCCCAATTCAAACCCTACAACCCCACCTGTAGATATCCTTCTGAACCCAAAGCGCTCTTTCAAACCTGCCACGAGCAACTCAGTTGCTCGTGGCAGGTTTGAAAGAGCGCTTTGGGTTCTTGTGGCACTTAAAACTCCAGGTTCAATGTGGTGGTGGTGGTGGAGGAGGTAAAAGAACAGACTGCAGTTCCAACAGCGAGCTGGATACCAGTAGCTGCCATGACAACGTGAAAACCAACCCCAAGATCCCATTCAGCAGAGCGACTCCACGGTGCTCAACACGTTGGAAGGAAAATGTACACAGGTATTTATAAATAAACAGTTTGTCCTCAGCCTCTTCACACCAAGGTTTCTTTCCTCTTCTCACTCAGCTGATTCTCCCTGCTTTTCCTCTGCCCAGACGATGTTCTGTGAGTTTTGCTGCCTTTGGTGCCTTCCGAGTCCAAGGCGGAGCCGCACTCAGCTGTGTTTTCGTCCAGCTCCATCTCGGTGACGCCGGACGTGGCCGACTGCCTCCTCTGGACTGTGATGTTGGGCACGGAGGGGTTGTTCTCCTCACCTTCCTCACTCAGCTCGGGCAGGTCCTTCAGCTCTGCCGCGGCGGCGCTTGGTTGGAAGGGAGCGATGGCGGTTCGGATGCAGTTGACCCACTGCTGCTTGTGGAAGACGTCGTTGGCCTGCAGCGTGTGGGACTGGCCAGGACAGGGATCTTGGAAACGAACTCTAAAGATATTTTTAGCTGGAGGTAAACAGAGGAAAAAGCAGATCAGGTCTTAGCTCAATATTTAGAGATTCCATTGCTAGAACAAATGGCCTGGGCTGCCCTGCTGTGCCTCAGGGAAAAGGGTTCAAAACTCCAACACAGGCACCCGCCTGAACATGAGCCAGCAGTGTGCCCAGGTGGCCAAGAGAGCCAGTGGCATCCTGGCCTGCATCAGGAATGGTGTGGACAGCAGGAGCAGGGAGGTCATTCTGCCCCTGGACTCTGCACTGGTTAGACCACACCTTGAGTACTGTGTTCAGTTCTGGACCCCCCAGTTTAAGAGGGACATTGAGATGCTTGAACGTGTCCAGAGAAGGGCAACGAGGCTGGGGAGAGGCCTCGAGCACAGCCCTACGAGGAGAGGCTGAGGGAGCTGGGATTGTTTAGCCTGGAGAAGAGGAGGCTCAGGGCAGACCTTATTGCTGTCTACAACTACCTGAGGGGTGGTTGTAGCCAGGAGGAGGTTGCTCTCTTCTCTCAGGCAGCCAGCACCAGAACAAGAGGACACAGCCTCAAGCTACGCCAGGGGAAATTTAGGCTTGAGGTGAGGAGAAAGTTCTTCACTGAGAGAGTCATTGGACACTGGAATGGGCTGCCCAGGGAGGTGGTGGAGTCGCCGTCCCTGGAGCTGTTCAAGGCAGGATTGGACGTGGCACTTGGTGCCATGGTCTAGCCTTGAGCTCTGTGGTAACGGCTTGGACTTGATCTGTGAGGTCTCTTCCAACCTTGGTGATACTGCGAGACTGTGAAGAAGCCAAAGCCCTAGAAGCTGGCAGAGATGGAGGTCTTCTAATGTGAGCACCACCAAACGTCCAGCAGGGACAGCCTAAAGGTGGATATACCAGAGCTATACCAGAGAATCATAGAATTGTTTAGGTGGGAAAAGACCTGTAAGGTCATCCAACCATTAACCCAGCACTGCCAGCTCACCGCTTAGCCATGGCCCTCAGCACCACATCTACACAGCTGTGAAGTCTCTCTAGTCTCTGCAGACTGTTGCAGGCCTTGACAACCCTTTTGGGGAAGAAATTGTTCTGACTTAAACATCCCCTGGCACAACTTGAAGATATTTCCTCTTGTGCTGTCACTTGATCCTCGAGAGAACGACCTCTATCTAGCCTCAACTGCTTTAAGTCAGCTGTAGAGGACCAGAAGTTCTCTTCTCAGCTTCTTCTTATCTAGGCTGAACAACCCCAGCTCCCCAAGCTGCTCCTCACAAGACCTGTTCTCCAGGCCCTTCAGCAGCCTTGTGGCCCTTTTTCTGGCCCTGCTCCAGCACCTCAATATCCTTCTTGAAGTGCAAGGCCCAAAACTGAACCCAGGATTTGAGGATTTGCCCAGTACAGGGGAGTAATCCCATCCCCAGTCCTGCTGGACGCACTATTAGAATGGAATAGAATCAACCACGTTGGAAGAGACCTCCAAGCTCATCCAGTCCAACCTAGCACCCAGCCCCATCCAGTCAACCAGACCATGGCACTAAGTGCCTCAGCCAGGCTTTTCCTGAACACCCCCAGGGATGGTGACTCCACCACCTCCCTGGGCAGCCCATTCCAATGCCAATCACTCTCTCTGTGAAGAACTTCCTCCCAACATCCAGCTTATACTTCCCCTGGCACAACTTGAGGCTGTGTCCCCTTGTTCTGTTGCTGCCTGCCTGGCAGAAGAGACCAACCCCCACCTGGCTACAGCCTCCCTGCAGGTAGTTGTAGACAGCAATGAGGTCTGCCCTGAGCCTCCTCTTCTGCAGGCTGCACACCCCCAGCTCCCTCAGCCTCTCCTCACAGGGCTGTGTTCATCATCTTCTACTTCATTAAGTACAAGGGAAAAAGAAGCAGTAGTTTGTCTTTTTACATTGTTGATCCAAGTTCTCCCAAAGGAACCTCACTCTGTGGGATCCACAGCCAAATGTAACCACAGAATCATGGAATGGCTGAAGTTGGAAAGGACCTTAAAGATCATCTAGTTCCAACCCCCACTGCCATGGGCAGGGACACCTTCCACTAGACCAATCTCTCCTTAGAAAGGGATACTCACACAGGTGAAGTGGTTTGGTCCTTACCTTTATCAGAATTGCCAAAAGCTCCTCGGAAAGATCCTCCCATTTTCACATCACCATCCTGCAGGTCTTCCAGGATCAGCTCCTGGACAGGGATGGGCTGCCTGTACACTTGGTAGGCCTGACGCTCGTTGCGAGTGACCGGCCGGGTCAACACCAGGATGTCTTGGAAGAGGAAGACGTAGAGTTTCTGCAAGGAAAAAGCCATCTGAATATGAGCAGGATCCAGAGAGGTTGTATATCCTCTGGGATTCAAGGCCACATTATCTCCAGTTTCACCTACGTTACCTTCCCAAGTTTCCTTAGGGCCCTGGGAGTGGTAGCATAGTCTTAGAGTTACATCAACAGGTTTATTGTTTAACAACCCTTAAAACGTGAGCTATGATTTGCAGAGACCAAACCCAGGAAGATTAGAAGCAATATGTTGGGGTTGTTCAGCCTGAAGAGGACAAGGTTCCAGGAAGACCTTAAAATGGTCTTCCAGTACCTGAAGGGGGTTACAAGAAAGCTGAGGGGAAACTTTTTACAAGGGTTTGTAGTGATAGGATGAGGGGGAGTGGATTGGAGCTGGAGGAAGGGAGATTCAGACTGCAGATTAGGGAAAAACACTTTCCAGAGAGGGTGGTGAGACACTGGCACAAGTTGCTCAGGGAGGTTGTGGATGCCCCCTCCCTGGAGGCATTCAAGGCCTGGCTGGATGAGGCCATGGTCTAGTGGAAGGTGTCTCTTTCCATGGCAAGGGGGTTGGAACTGAATGATCTTTAGAGTCCCTTCCAACCCAAACCATTTTGATTCAGTATCTTTTCTGACAACACAAAATGCTTCACAGGTGCAGCAGTGGTATCATAGAATCAACCAGGTTGGAAGAGAGCTCCAAGCTCATCCAGTCCAACCTACCACCCAGTCCTATCCAGTCATCTAGACCATGGCACTAAATGCCTCATCCACTCTTCTCCTGAACACCTCCAGGGAGTGGAGGTGGAATGGCTGAACTGACCAGAAAAACAACCCACAGGACCACAGGATGTTAGGGGTTGGAAGGGATCTTTAGAGATCATCGAGTGCAACCCCCCTGCCAAAGCAGGACCATAGAATCTAGCTCAGGTCACACAGGAACACATCCAGACAGGGCTCCACAACCTCACTGGAGGAGCCTGTTCCAGTGCTCTGTGACCCTGGTTAGCAGAGTAACTGAAATACTTTGCAAAACCAACAATCACTTAACCCTTCACCATTTTAAATGAAAGAACATCCTCCTTTTTAATAAGACACTTGACTGGCCAAGTGCCATGAAACATCTCCACTTTATCAGGAAAGGTTCAAGAATTAAAGGTTCAAGCAAAGCCTGGATGAGGCACTTAGTGCCATGGTCTGGTTGACTGGACAGGGCTGGGTGCTAGGTTGGACTGGATGAGCTTGGAGGTCTCTTCCAACCTGCTTGATTCTATGAATCTATGAATTAGGTAGGTCCAAGTAAAAAAAACACCAAACCAAACAGAAAGAGCTGATGTTGAAAATGAGGTTGCTTCTACAAGCCCTGATAAAATGCAGCATACCCTGGAGTACAGGAGGGTCTTTCAGTGCTACTGCAGCAGGAGATAAACTCCTGGCAGTGCAGCTGAAAGGCAAACAAGGTTTTGCAGGAAGACTTTTGTTTGAAAAAGCTGGGGAATGTCAGAGCACCTGAAAGTAAACAGCCAGCAGGAAATCCCTTTTGATGGAGTGCTGGGGCACAGAGCACATTTTGGATGGTAATTTAGGGCTAATTATTTTCCAGCTTCTGAAGGCCCAATTGTAAAGCTGTCAGTGGGAAACTTTCCCTTACACCCTGAAATGCAGAGTGCCATCAGGTGCTTTCTTCTCTGCTTTTTATATTTAGCTAATTGTCTAAACTAATCCTGAAGATGGAAAGAGCTCCTGCTCTAACAAACAGCTTGAACAACCTCTGAGGGAATGTTTTCAAACCTGAGGACTCATTACCCTGAACCCAAGGGACTTACATGTCCGTTTTTGTTCTTCAGCTCCCCATGGCACAGTAAAGCTTTGCTGCCTTCAATCCTTGGGTCCTTCTGCTTCTCATCCAGGTACTCCAGCTTGTCAATGTAGTATTGGCACTCTGACTCCCCCTTCTTCAGGTTGATGTCAGAGAGGACCCCTTGGATTATGGATATCTATAAAGTAAACCGTTTACAAAGCATTAAACAGGGACCTTAGCTGGTGTAGAATAACAGAATTTCAGGGGTTGGAAGGGATCTCAAGAGATCAAATCCACCCCCCCTGTGCCAAAGCAGGATCACCTAGGGCAAGCCACACTGGCAGGTGTCCAACTGGGTTTTGTAAGTCTCTTGAGGAGACTCCACAACCTCTCTGGGCAGCCTGTTCCAGTGCTGTCACCTTCATAGGAAAAAAGCTTTTCCTCATGTTGAGGTGGAACCTCCTGCACTCCAGCTTATACCCATTGCTCCTTGTCATATCACTGGGCAGCACAGAAAAGAGACCATCCCCTTGACACCCACCCCCTGTTGTACCACTGAGCAGCACAGAAAAGAGACCATCCCCTTGACACCCATCCCTTGTTGTATCACTGGGCACCACAAAAAAGAGACCATCCCCTTGATACCCACCCCTTGTTGTATCATTGGGCAGCACAGAAAAGAGACCATCCCCTTGACACCCATCCCTTGTTGTACCACTGGGCAGCACAGAAAAGAGACCATCCCCTTGACACCCACCCCTCAGATATTATAGATGATCTCCCCTCAGCCTTCTCTTCCCCAGACTAACAGCCCCAGGTCCCTCAGCCTTTTTTCCCAGGAGAGACATTCATGTCCCCAGTCGTCCTCACAGCCCTCTGTTGGATTCCCTCCAGTAGATTCCTGTCTGTCTTGAACTGGGGTAATCAACACCAGATAAAGTGTTCCGGGTGTGTTCTCATCAGCGCAGAGCACAGGGGGAGGAGAATCTCCCTAGAACTGCTGGACACTTCTTTTCTTGACACACCTCTTCCTTTTACGTGCTATTGAAGAACTCCAAATGATGGAGTCTGTCTGATCTCTCACTTGCTTCCCCAAGTCTGTCTGATCTCTCACTTGCTTCCCCAAGTCTGTCTGATCTCTCACTTGCTTCCACAAAGGGTTACAGTCACAGCTTTGTGCCCTTCAAGAAAACTCCTCCATGAAGTTGAGGGGGGTTTAAGAAAGCTTCCTGCACCTCCAGAACCCACATGCTGAAGCCAGAACAAAGATGATGCAATCACTATGACTTACAGCTTCTTCCAGAATCTGGATATCAGGATGGTCTTTGGGAGTGTGTCTCAGGATCTCTTTCAGGAGCAGTGGGTATTTGACCAGCCGGCTTCGAGGGATGTCCAAGAAGCTCCAGAGGTCTAACTTGCGGCTGAAAGGAGACTCAAGGCAGCGCTGAAGGAAGTCCTGCACTCTGCGGTCCTGCTTCTTCTGATCTAGAAGTGCTTTGGCTGCCAGCTGATTGCTACAATAACCTTTGTAGGCGTGGAGACGTGGTAACTGCAGGAGAACAGAGTATCCAAGAGTCAGAGTTCATGTAAGACAAGCAAATCATAGAATCATGGAGGCAACCAGGTTGGAAGAGACCTCCAAGCTCAGCCAGTCCAACCTAGCACCCAGCCCTGCCCAATCACCCAGACCACAGAATCATAGAATCATAGAATCAGTCAGGGTTGGAAGGGACCACAAGGATCATCCAGTTCCAACCCCCCTGCCATGGGCACAAACACTCTACCCCAGATCAGGCTGGCCACAGCCTCATCCAGCCTGGCCTCAAACACCTCCAGGGACGGGGCCTCAACCACCTCCCTGGGCAACCCAGACCATGGCACTGAGTGCCTCAGCCAGGCTTGGCTTCAACACTTCCAGGGATGGCGACTCCACCACCTCCCTGGGCAGCCCATTCCAATGCCAATCACTCTCTCTGCCAACAACTTCCTCCTAACATCCAGCCTAGACCTCCTCTGCCACAGCTTGAGACTGTGTCCCCTTCTTCTGTTGCTGCTTGCCTGGCAGCAGAGCCCAACCCCACCTGGCTACAGCCTCCCTGCAGGGAGCTGCAGACAGCAATGAGCTCTGCCCTGAGCCTCCTCTTCTGCAGGCTGCACACCCCCAGCTCCCTCAGCCTCTCCTCATAGGGTTTGTCACAAGGACATGTCAAACTCGGGGAGCTCCACTTCCCATATCGTGCTACTCTGTCCTCTAAAAGAAGCTAATGGAACAGCAGTCTTTTGTGAGAAGGAGGGCACCCTCTCTGCAGTGCCTTTGAAGCTCAGATGTTTGAGATCAACAGTGATAGATAACGCCACTGAAAGCACAGTAGAGACAAAGAGTCCAGAAGACAGAGACACTTCCAATACAAACCAGCAAATCACTGCAGCCACACCAGCCCAAGTCTCCAGGGTGAAATGGTGGCCCATTACAAGCTGACAGAGGCCCATTGTTTTCAGTGGAGCCAGGATTTCCGGGTCAATCTCTTCACTCAAGGCCACAAAAGCTCAGGGATATTTGGCTTCTAGGTTTAAACGTTCCTGAAACTCCTTTTCAGCCCGCTGTCTCCACCTTATGTACTCACCCACTTCACAAGAATGGGCCCGATCTGCTCCACTGTTCCATCTGGTTTTGTTGCTTCTCCTAAACTTGCCAACAAGTCTGAAATTGCAACACATAAATCGAAATTGCAACCATGCCCCAGCAAGATCACAGAGTTAGAGAACCATAGAATCAGCCAGGTTGGAAGAGACCTCCAGGATCATCCAGTCCAACCTAGCACCCAGCCCTGTCCAGTCAACCAGACCAAGGCACTAAGTGCCTCATCTAGGCTTGGCTTCAACACCTCCAGGGATAGTGACTCCACCACCTCCCTGGGCAGCCCATTCCAATGCCAATCACTCTCTCCGTGAAGAACTTCCTCCTAACATCCAGCCTAGACCTCCCCTGAGCCTCCTCTTCTGCAGGCTGCACACCCCCAGCTCCCTCAGCCTCTCCTCACAGGGCTGTGCTCCAGGCCCCTCCTCAGCCTTGCTGCCCTTCTCTGGACACCTTCCAGCACCTCAACATCTCTCTGCAATGCAGGAGCCCAGAACTGGACACAGCACTCAAGGTGTGGCCCGACCAGTGTCGAGTACAGGGGAAGAAGAACCTCCCTCGTCCTACTGGCCACACTGCTCCTGAGCCAGGCCAGGATGCCATTGGCAATCCTGGCTACCTGGGCACACTGCTGGCTCATCTTCAGCCTAGCAGAGTTAGTCAACATCACAGATGAAAATGATCCAGCTGCTCTTACCTTCATGCAGAGGAATGTAAGAATCCAAGTCCCCAAATATGTGGGTGAGTTCCTCCTCAGACATGATGGAGAGTTTCAGCATGGGATCATGATAGGCCTGTCAAAGAACACTGGTGTTAAAACACCTTTGAATCCCCCAAGCCAAAAGCTGACAATTTAAGTACCAGGGGATGTTGAGACAGACAGGAAGTGAAGCCAACAGGAATATCCACTGGGATCACTAAATCAGTCACTGTTGCATGAAAAGGACTTTGCTGTCTGAACTGTTCTCAGCTAGGAGAGAGGTTCCCCGAGCAGCTCAGCAGGACTGCAAAGCACAGACCTTACTCTGATGGGTTTGTTGCAACCAAACCAAGCAGTAAAAGTCAACCTTCCAGGTCAGCCTTCCAGCTGTGGGTTCTGGGCCTGATAAAGCTATGTCATGTGTGAAGGTGCAAAGGGAGTTCATTATTATCTGTAAACCAGAGTCATAGAATTGTTTTGGTTGGAAAAGACCTCCAAGGTTATCGAGTCCAATTGTCAACCTAAGACCACCATGTCCCAAGGTGCCACCTCCACATATTTCTTGAACATGTGTGGCCCCATCACCTCCCTGGAAACTGATTCCATTGCCTGACCACTCTTTCAGTAAAGAACTTTTCCCTCATATGAAATCTAAACCTCCCCTGGTGCAACTCGAGGCCATTTCCTCTCATTCTATCACCTGACACTAGGAAAAAGAGAACAACTCAACTTAATTTCCAGGAGCTGTAGAGAGCAATGAGGTCTCTCCTCACCTTCCTCTTCTCCAGACTAAACAATCCCAGTTCCCTTAGCTATTCCTTGTAACACCTGTTCTCCAGACCCTTCACCAATGTTGCTGTCCTTTTCTGGACACACCCCAGCACTTCAATATCCCTTCTTGGAGTGAGGGGTCCAAAACTGAACCCAGAATTGGAGGTGTGGCCTCACCAGTGACCAGTCCAAGGGGACAGTTGCTTCCCTAGCCCTGCTGGCCGCACTGACTGCAGGAAATGACACCACTCACCTTTCTGGCAAGCTTCAGGTCTTCGATTAGGTCCTGTTCTCCCCTGGACATCTCATAGATTGCCTGTGGAGGCAGGGATCAAGAATGAAGAGTCATTTTTAATCCCAGTCTTCTTCTGAAAGAGCCTTTCAGAAGGCTCACATAATGTACATCCTGTCTCTGCAGCCTGAATAGGGGCTTTTGCCATCTGAAATCATGGCACCTGGACACCACCATCTCAAGTAAATCTGCTGCCTTTCCCAGCTCCCAGAAAGCAACATCACTTACAAGTGTGTGAAAGCTCTGAGGCTCATGCACAAGCCAAATTAAATATTAGCCCCTTTTAAATCACAGCTTTTAACACAGGCCAGCACACACAAAAAAAACCCCAAACTCCAGAAAACCCACAGAGGTCAAATCCCAGGCGTCTTTAGTCAGCTTCTGTGTTGTCACTAGAAGATTTGTCTAAGAACTACAGGAAAAAAGGCAAGCCAAGGCCTTGCTGTTTGGCTTTCAACCAGTTGTCAAGAGCTTTGAGAGAAAGACAGCTGGCTTTACAAGGAGCTCCAGTCTGGGGCTGCTGCAAAGCAACCAGCACGGCTGGGGCTCGCGCTTCAGAAATGCTGAGCGCCCCCCACGCAAAGAGTTTGGCACCTCTGAAGGGTCAAACTGGGGAGACCAGCTCCATAGTGACTCAAGAGAGACAGGTCTACCTTTTCCCATGCCTAGTACACAAATAAATCTAGTGAAGGTGCACAGGAAGATCAAGTCACCCACAAATGCTCAGCGCTCCCTTCCCTGCCAAGCAAATGGCACAAGCCAAGGCCTTGGATGCCTTTCCCAGCCCTCCTCCTGCGCTGGCAGGGGGTGGGTTGGACTAGGTGATCTTTTGAGGTCCCTTCCAACCTCTAGAGTTCTGTGATTCTCCTACCTCCTGGCGTTTGATTTCTTTGGTGCTCAAGGATTCTTTCATGTTGACATCTAACATCTCAGACCAGAGCACGCTGTTTCTTCGCTTAGGAGGAGTAGGAGCAGCAGATCTGCTGCACGGCTTCTGGGCGCAGGAAGGAGATTTGCTGTCGCTGCGAAGGGTGAATGACTAAAAGGGATTAAACCAAAACACCAAAAAAAAACTCCTGTTACAAAAATAAATACATCTGTAGGGCAAACATTTCAGAAGTGTTGTAGTATTAACCATACCCCTCCCAATCCTTCAGCCTGCCCTGTTGTGCAGGGCAGGAAAACACACCCAGACACTTTCCCTTAGATAAAGGAACACTTCAATCAAGCTGCTAAGAGAGGCCAGAGGTTGGCAAGTTTTGCCCCGAGCCTCATCCAACAGCAGCCCATGGGAGGAGGTAAAGTTTGGGTCTATTTCCAAGGTATGAGTAAGCCAATAAAGTAGGATCATAACTCTACTTAGCACGGGGTTAATCAGGAGCCACTTGAACTCTGCTCTCACAATTAGCAATGTTTCTAAAAGCCAGACACAGAAGCTCTTTTATCTGCACGTGTAGGGTAAGGAGTCCCTGGGACAACACTTCTCTTACCTCACTGCACAGCAAGAGCAGTTCACCCTGAAGCACATGCTCTAACACATGTATCTCAAGTACTGGTACAGTTTTATCAACTCCTTCTCCTTATCTGAATCAGTTGATTGTTGTTACTGCCTAAACCTTCAGTAACCTGTTTATCTAGTGAGTCACCTCTGAACTCCTGAACTCATCCCCACGTCCCAACCAAGCTTTCTGTGCTTGCACAAGTCATAGAGTGGATTTTCAAGGGATGTTTTAAGATCTCAGTGCCTGTTTAACATCATGCAGGCAGCAGCTTCCCTGTATTTCTAGATTCTGAGGACCAGAAGTTCCTGTTTTTCACCTGTATAGTCTGCCCGAAGCGCCGAACTGCACCATTTCTGACGGGAGAGATCAAGTTGGCCAGGGACGTGACCCGTGACAGCGGCCGAACCCGCTTGTTGCTTGGCTCCTGTCAACAAAGCAGACAACAAATCATACTGACTTCCACTTTGGATCCCTTAGAATAACAGAATCAAGCAGGTTGGAAGAGACCTCCAAACTCACCCAGTCCAACCTAGCACCCAGCCCTGGCCAATCACCCAGACCATGGCACTAAGTGCCTCAGCCNACTGGACACAGCACTCAAGCTGTGGCCTGAGCAGTGCTGAGCACAGGGGCAGAAGAACCTCCCTTGTCCTGCTGCCCACACTGCTCCTGAGCCAGCCCAGGATGCCATTGGCTCTGCTGCCCACCTGGGCACTGCTGCTTCATCTTCAGCTACTGTCTCCCAGCACCCCCAGGTCCCTCTCTGCCTGGCTGCTCTCAGCCACTCTGTCCCCTGCTACTCAGAACCCTGAATACTGGGTTCACTTTGCTGCTCCTGACTATAGAAAAGACACTGAGGTGCTGGAGAGGGTCCAGAGAAGGGCAGTGAAGCTGGTGAAAGGTTTAGAGCACAAGTCTTGTAAGGAACAGCTGAGGGACCTGGGGCTGTTCAGCCTGGAGAAATGGAGGTTGAGGTGAGACCTTCTGGCTCTCTCCAACTCCCTGAAAGGAGGCTGAAGCCAGGTGGGTATTGGTCTCTTCTGCCCAGTAACAAGTGATATTACAAAAGGAAATGGCCTCGGGTTGCACCAGGAGAGATTTAGGTTGGAGATGGCAAGAAATGTTTTAACTGAAAGGATTCTCAAATACTGGAACAGGCTTCCCAGGGAGGTGACTGAATCCCCATCTCTGAAGGTGTTTAACCACCACCCAGATGTGGTGCTGAGGGACATGGTTTAGTGGCAGACTTGGTAGGGCTAGATAATGGTTGGACTTGATGATCTTAAGGGCCATTTTCGCCTGAAATGGTTTTATGATTCATTTCTCAAGTGGCTCAGGCAGTTTTGGAAAGCAGGAGCCCACTTAAGGAGTGGGAAAACCAGCAGAGAGAGTGTTCTGAAACAGCCATTCATCTTAAAAGGAAAGCTGAGGCTGTAAATATTTGTCTGAACTTCAAGGCTGCAATTAAACTGCAGAGTCTTTGCCCAGGGTAAAAGAGGTAAGATAACACCCACACCAGTCAGAAAGCAAAACAGGCCTTCGACTGGCACCGTTAAGCTCTGAACATAAATAGACTGAAGCGTTCTCCTCTGCATTTAAAGCAAGTGACTGTCATCTAAAGATGGAGCTGTGATCTCCTCCTCCATTTTATCATGTTTTCGTTTGCAGCAAGAATGTGTTTTTCCATTTTGATTTTATTTTGGAGAGAAAAGGAGCAGTTGGAACCCAGGATGGCCTCAGCAGCTATTCTAACAAACGGCAAATGACCACATGCTGAACATTCCTGCAAGGGACAGGCACACACAAAGCGGATCAAGTTTAAAACCTTCAGTTTACAAAGCTTCCTCCTCCTTCTACTCCCTCTTCTCCATTCCCCCACCCCCCAAGTCGTCATTAATTTTTCCTACACGTTGTTTAGATTTGAAAGATAAGAGCTTCTGCTTTTCTACACCACTAATCCTTGAGCCCAGAGCCTTTTCAGTTCTGTCCTGCCCAAAGGGCTGCCAAGAAAGGGGAAACGCCCCACGGAAACCTCCTGCTGCTTAAACTCAGATTGGGTTTTAACATCTGCACAGAACGGTTTGGGTTGGAGGGCACCTTAAAGATCATCTAGTTCCAACCACCCTGCCACTGGCAGGGTCACCACCTACTAGAGCAAACTGCTGGCTTTTGGTTTGGTAAAGCCGGGTTTAAAGCCAGCCTGGTTTTGAACACTTCCCAGCTTGGAGGCTCCACAACTTCTTGGAATAACCTGTTCCAGTGCCTCACCACTTCCTCCTGATGTCTAATCTAAATTGAGCTTCTTCCAGTTTGAAGCCATTACCCTTCATCCTGACACACCATACCTTTGTACAAAGTCCCTCTCCAGCTCTCCTGGAGGCCTCCTTCAAATACTGGAAGGCTGCTCTAAGGTCTCCCTAGAGCCTTCTCTTCTCTAGGCTGAACAACCCCAGCTCTCTCAGCCTGTCCTAACAGATGAGGTGGGTACAAAGTCCCTCTCCAGCAATCCTGGAGGCCTCCTTCAAATACTGGAAGGTTGCTCTAAGGTCTCCCTAGAGCCTTCTCTTCTCTAGGCTGAACAACCCCAGCTCTCTCAGCCTGTCCTCAGAGATGAGGTGGGTCTGCTGGAGCCTGCTGGAGGTTGGCATCGTGCTGAGAATCCCACCCATTTTATGCCCAAAATAGTACGTTTGAAGGACCGTACAGGAAAGGTGGGCACCATGGGATGGCCAGGAAGGGATGGGCTCAGAGCTTAAAGCTACACGAGGTGCCCTGCTGCTCTTATAACATCTGGCAGGGGGTTGGATGTGACTCATCGTCACAAGAAAGCTTCTTAGCATGAAATTCTGATGAAGCAGCCTCTGTTATTGCACTCATCTCAGTAGAAATGTCAGTAAAGGCTTATTGGGCATCTTTGGTTAATTACAGCTTAGTCCCTGATCTTTTCCAAAGCCTAAAAGGTGAAGATCGCTTAGGACAAGCTCTCCCCTAACTCTATTTCCAGTTCTGAAATTGCAAGATGAGGTGTCCCAACCCTTTGTTTCTGCGGAGCAACTGAAGTGACAGATGCCGCATGCCAAAAAGAGGTACCAGTCACACAGAGAGCTGGATTCTAGTCAGGAGACTGAGGAAGCAGAAAAGCTCCCCGTGTAAGATCCGATTTCAGCAACACGACCCGAGGAGTGGCCGTCTGCCTGCCTACACGCCGCGTTAAGCAACAGGGGAGGTGAGCTCACCCCGAACGATGCCTGCAGAGTTGCAGGGGAGGGGAAACATGAAAAGAAGCAATTTATGAGTGATGCAGAACAGAAAGGCCTCTTGGCACAGCACAAAGCCTGTTCCAAGCTCTGCTTAAAAGGTTTAAGTAAGCTCACAACCAGAAGGGTAATAGAGGAATGGGGAAAAGCTGTAATAGAGTGTCACAGAATGGGTTTGGTTGGAAAAGACCTCTAAAATCGTTGTGTCCAACCACCAACCCAACACCATCATGGCCATTAAACCATGTCCCATCTCCATGTAACTCCAGGGATGGTAACTCCACCACCTCCCTGGGCAGCCTGTTCCAATGCCTGACCACTCTTGCAGGGAAACAATTTTTCCTAACACCCAACCTAAACCTCTCCTGGCACAATTTCAGGCCATTTCCTCTTGTTCTATCACTACATACTAGGGAGAAGAGACCAAACCCCACCTCACTCCAATCTCCTTTCAGGGAGTTGTAGAGAGCAGTGAGGTCTCCTCTCAAGCTCCTTTTTATCAGACTAAGCAGCCCCTGCTCCCTGAGGCTGCTCCCTCATCAGCTCTGTTTTGGAGCCCCCATTACAAGAAGGATGTGGAGATGCTGGAGTGTATCCAGAGCAGGGCCAAGAGGATGCTCAGAGGGCTGCAGCAGCTCTGCTGTGAGCACAGACTGAAAGAGTTGGGGCTGTGCAGGCTAGAGAAGGGGAGGCTCCCAGGTGACCTCCCAGCATCTGAAGGGGGCTTCCAAAAAAGCTAGGGAGGGACTTTTTACGGGAGGGACTTTTTAGGCTGTCAGGGAGTGGCAGGAGTGGGGGGAATGGAGCAAAGCTGGAGGTGGGGAGAGTCAGAGTGGAGGTGAGGAGGAAGTTGTTGAGCATGAGAGTGGTGAGAGGCTGGAATGGGTTGCCCAGGGAGGTGGTTGAGGCCCCATGGCTGGAGGTGTTTCAGGCCAGGCTGGCTGAGGCTGTGTGCAGCCTGCTCTAGGGTAGGGTGTCCCTGGGCATGGCAGGGGGGTTTGAACTAGATGATCCTTGTGGTCCTTTCCAACCCTGACCGATTTTATGGTTCTATTCTGTTCTCCAGACCCTTCACCAGCTTTGTTGCCCTTCTCTAGACATGCTCCAGCACCTCAGTATCCTCAACCATGAGACCTCAGTGCTCAGCTGGAGTTTGGTACATCATGGAGAATACTACGGCTGCGTCTTTCCTTTGCCAACCAAGAAAGAGTCTGTCAGGAAAAGGATTATGCAGAGGGCTGGAAAGTTAGGCTGGACTTAAATTAGACAAGGCAATGTTGATTAGATACAGACATTTCTGAAGTGAAGGAAAAGGATGGGTGTTTTGCTTCTAGAAAAACATACATCAGTGTGCTAGAGCAAAGGGACGCAGGCCAAGAGAAGCTTAAGGAACTGCAGGAATGTAAGCAGAAAGTACACAGACATAAACCACACACAGCTCTCTGATACAAATAGCATGGCAAAGAAAAAGGTGACACTGAAAATGAATAGCAAGAAGCCTCAGTGTTTTAAAGAAACACACCGAGGTGCTGGAGCAGGTCCAGAACAGGGTAATTAAGCTGGTGAAAAGTCTGGAGAAAAGGTCTTATGCAGAGTGGGTGAGGAAACTGGGATTGTTCAGCCTGGAGCAAAGGAGGCTGAGGGGGGACCTGCCTCTCTACAAGTCCCTGAAAGGAGGTTGGAGTGAGGTGGGTGTTGGTCTCTTTTTGCCTAGTAACAAGTGATAAGGCAAGAGGAAATGGCCTCAAATTGCACCAGCAACTTGTTCTGGCCAGCCTGATCCAGGGTAGGGTGCCCCTGCCCATGGCAGGGGGGGTGGAACTAGATGATCCTTGTGGTCCCTTCCAACCCTGACTGATTCTATGCACCATGGGAGGTTTAGGTTGGATAACAGAAGAAATTTCTTCACTGAAAGGGTTCTGGACACTGAATCAGGCTTCCCAGGGAGGTGATTGAATCCGTAGAGATGTGGTACCTAGGGACATGGTTTAGAGTCAGACTAGGCAGAGTTAGGTAAAGGTTGGACTTGATCTTTAAGGTCTTTTCCAACCAAAGTGATTCTGTGGCTCTACTCCATGATCTTAGGATGCTTGCAGAATCTTTTGCAGCTCACTGTTGAAGGGTCAACCCCTTGGCCTTTCCAGAGAGGAGATACAATGACACACTCTCTGTGCAGAGGGACATGTGCGGATGCCTTCCCGACGCATCTGCGCGGGGCTGAAGCGACACATGCACACGTACAGGGCCTGGCAGGAGGCATTCCTTGCCTCGGCGCTGGGGACAGGCGGAGCAAAGGGGGTCCCTGGGATTATAAATCACAGTTGGTATGCCCCGAGAGCTGCAAAGGCAGGCTTGGAGCAGAAGTCACTGCTTGCTTCAAGGAGGGAGGAATTGCACAGGGATTGGCACGACCTGAGCGCCGTCTGTAGACACGATGTGCTCCCTGGGGTGTTCGGCCAAGAGAAAAACGTCTGTGCGCTGTAAATCCAGCTTAGCAAAAGGCCATTTCCCCTCCCTTCAAGGGAAACAAATCCCACTTTCTGTCCTGCCCAAGCGCTCTCAGACCTGACTGCCAAAGGAAAAAAAAAACAAACCCAACAACTCGACATCTTTTTTCTTCTCCTTCCAGCCATACCTTTTGATCCAAGGCAGGGAAGGGGGAGAACTAACCCCCTCTCCTTTCGAAACCTCACCTCTGAGATCTGCATTTCAGCCTGGGGTCATGCACTCCCCTTACAGTCAAACTCAGCCGGCTGCAGGGTGTAAACTGAGACGAGGTTCATGCTATGGATAACTCTGGCTCAGTGCTTTGGGGTTGTGTTTTTTTAGTGCTGTTCTTGCAAACAATGATTAGCTTGTCTCCACGCTGTATTACTTACAGCAGCCCAGATTAGAATGAAGTCTGCAACGTACCAAGCGCTACGGCACCGAACAGATAATTAAAACCTCAGCGAGTTCAAGAGCACTTCTTGCTTCCATTCAGATTATAATTCATGTATTTTTAACCAGGGGGCTCTTTATTAAAAGCAGATACATCATAAACGTACGCACAAAAGCTCTGTTTGTGCCTGGGTGCCTCAGCTGGCAGGCAAAACTTAACGCTAGTCAAGAGCTTTGGAGTTGAAGGTTAACTCTTCACGCCGTGAAAGGTCTGCGCCTTGCTGCTTGATAGAAAACCAGGCTCTGCTTCTGAGCGAGGAACATATTCCACCAGCAGCATGCACACCTACAAACCTTTCCCCCTGTGCTAGCTAATAATTAGTGGTTTTTACAAGGATCACTTACTAGAGAGCAACCTTCTACGTGCCAGACCAAGGCATACAAATAAGGTGACGAATCTAAAAACCATGCGTAGCCAAACTTGCAAAAAGGGGGATTTTAGTCACCAGCTTTGAGTAATTCCTACCAGAAATTGTCACCTGATAATCTTAAGATTCCATGCGAGGAGCTCGCTGAACCTCAAGCTCTGCCGAAAACGGCTGTCTGCACTCAAACTGAACAACCAGGCTCTGGTTTGACACCTTGGTATGGAGATGACAACCTTCTTCTTTCTCAAATTCAACAGGCTCCTCACCACCCAGGGGGAAATCTGGCCTCAAGCTCTGCTGATAACCGCAGTGGCTCTTGATAGCAACTCAGTACCTCGCACCGATAGCAGCATTGGCTGGGGAGTCATTACTCCAGTCCAGATCCAAAGTTTAACCTTACAGCGAAGGTGGTGAAACGCTGGCCCAGGCTGCCCAAAGAGGTGGTAGATGCCCCATCCCCGGAACCATTGCAGGTCGGGTTGTCTGTGGCTCTAAGAAACCTGCCGTAGATGTCCCTGATCACTGCAGGGCAGTTGGATTAGATAACTTTTAAAGACACCTTCCAATCCAAACGCGTCTATGACATCCGACGTGCTGGTGCTACCCCTACAGAAAATAGGCACTTGAAGAATTAAGAGTTGATTTACTCTCCTTTAGGAGATCTGGTTTATGTTATTTCTCTTCCAACATCTGTTTTCCCTTTTCCACAATGAGATTGCCCAAGTCTGGCTGTTTTAAAGCCAGGATTTTTTAAGAGGCTGGCAACTCAAACTCCTCAACCCCCAGAGATGTCTGGAATCATCATTTTTCCCCCGTTTTCCCCATCTTCCTGCTAATCTTAGCCATAAACTCCTGCCTGGAACAGCCGGTCCCTACCTGGCTGCTGAACTTTTTGCCTTCTGTCTCAGCAGGAGGCATTTGAACGACGCAGTTATTCTCATCTACATAACAGACGAGAAAAACCAACACCACTTCTCCCCCCCGAAAAGAGAACAATCGTCAAAACTCCAACCAACACCCGTGATTATTATTTTTTAAGGAGGGGTTCTGCAGCAAACAAACGCCCTAAATAGGAAAAATCCGCTCAGTGGAAAGAGGACAAGAGAGCAACAGGCAGGTTTTCAATGGGAACTCCGCTGGGAGGTGCAGGGGCGATTAAATCAGGTGCTGGGCTTGGCTTTGGCTCCTTGCTCCCACTACTCCAGGGGTTATAAACGTAAGTTTTTAAGGAAAAATGGGTTTTAAACGAAAATGTTCAATGTTCGCCTAAATCGCTGCCTGCACCTCACTCCCGGGCCGGCTCCCAGCGCACCCACTTCGCCACCTCCCCTCAGGCGGTAAGATGCAGTCTCCCAAACCCACTCCTTTTCCCCGCTTCGCCCCCCAAAATTACCCCCCCTCTCTTCCTCACCTCCTGCTCCCTGAAGGACTGGTTCTGCGCATCGATCACCCGGATAGTCCTTTTGATGGGGAGCAACCCCCCGAGCTCATCGTGAGCCACCATGGTCACCGGTGCCGGCGACTCTTCTCGCCCCCCACCCCTCCCCGCAGCCTTCGCGGCGACCGCTTCAGCCCTCGCTCATCCCCACTGTGCGGCCACCGCCCGCCGCGCCCCGACCTCACCGCCGGGGGCGGGGCTGCCGGCAAGACCACGCCCACCCAGGGAGAAACCACGCCCACTCACGGAAAAGCCACGCCCCCCGTCCCACCCTCCCCCCTTAGCCTGTAAGCCGCAAGCCAGAGGCCGGGAGCGCTTTGCAGGCCGCTTCGTAGGCAGTCCTAGAATTGTTTTGGTTGGAAAAGACCTCCAGGATCGTTAACCATCAACCCAACACCACCATGGCCATTAAACCCTGTCCCAGAGTGCCATGTCGACACGTTTCTTTAACACTTCCAGGGCTGGTGACTCTACTACCTCCCTGGGCAGTCAAGTCCAATGTCTGATCGCTCTTGCAGGAAAGAAAGGTTTGCTAATATCCAACCTAAACCTCCCCTAGCAGAATTTCAGGCCATTTCCTCTCATTCTATGACTAGGGAGAAGAGACTGACCCCTATCTCACTCTAACCTCCTTTCAGGGAGTTGTAGAGAGCTGTGAGATTTCCCCTCAGCCTCCTTTTCTACTGTTGTTCTCCAACAACTCCTTCCTAAGCTAGCACCAAAACTGGACTTATTAGAGGCTCTGCTTTAAGGCAAGGCACCAGGGTGGAGGAGAATGTTCCATCACATCTTAGGTGTGTAGTGATAAGATGAGGAGCAATGGTTTTAAACTAAAGAAGAGTAGATTTAAGTTGGACGTAAGGAGAAAGTTCTTTCCTGTGGGGGTGGTGAGACACTGCAGCAGGTTGCCCAAAGAAGTTGTGGATGCCTCATCCTTTAAAGTGTTTAAGACCAGACTGAATGAGGCTTTCAGCAACCTGGTCTAGTGGGAGGTGTCCCTGCCCATGGCATGGGGGGTTGGAACTAGATGATCTTTAAGGTCCTTTCTAACCCAAAGCATTCTATGGTTCTATGATAAGTATTCAAGGTTCTGTGAGACACTAAAAGTCTTGATTTTAGTTTTGAATGATGCCTTTTGTTTTACTGTATTCAGAATACTGTGTGCAGTTCTGGAGCCCCCAGCACAAGAAGGACATGGAACTGCTGGAGCCAGTCCAGAGGAGAGCCACGAAGATGCTCAGAGGGCTGCAGCAGCTCTGCTATGAGGACAGGCTGAGAGAGTTGGGGCTCTGCAGCCTGGAGAAGAGAAGGCTTCGAGGAGACCTTAGAGTGGCTTTCCAGTATCTGAAGGGAGCCTACAGGAAGGCTGGGGAGGGACTATTGACAAGGTCTGGTAATGTCAGGACGAGGGGGAATGGGTTTAAGCTGGCAGAGGGGAGATTTAGACTGGATGTTAGGAGGAAGTTCTTTACAGTGAGGGTGGTGAGACACTGGCACAGGTTGCCCAGGGAGGTTGTGGATGCTTCCTCCCTGGAGGTGTTTAAGGCCAGGCTGGATGAGGCCTTGAGCAGCCTGCTCTAGTGGGAGGTGTCCCTGCCTATGGCAGGGGGTTGGAGCTGGATGATCCTTGAGGTCCCTTCCAACCTAAACCATTCTATGCTTCTATGATTTTCTGTCCTTTTCTGCAGCAACAGGCAGGAGGAATGTTCTGCTGTCCCCTTCCCTGTCTCTTTTAAGCCATTCTATGATTATGAAGTTCTTTAATATGAGGGTGGTGGAACACTGGGACAGGTTGTCTAGGGAGCTGGTGGAGACCCCATCCCTGCAGACATTCACAGTTGAACTTGATGGAGCCCTGAACAACATGATCTGATTGAAGATGTCCCTTCTTACTCCAGGGGTGTTAGACAAGATGACCTTTTCAGATCACTCCAAATCCGATGCACTCTGTGATTCTATGATCTCCTGACAGAAAGTGGTTTGAAAAGTGTGGTGCTTGTACTATTTGCACTGAAGAGAGACAAAGCCAAATCTGTATCTTGATTTTTTTTCCCCCCTCCCTCTTTGCTGTAACTTGCAGTGTTGAGACCCACCACTGCCTAGAGCCATCTCCCAGGTGTGGTGGTGGGACACACTCTTCCTGACAGCAGCTTTCATCACTGCCACTGGAGCATAAATCATTTGCTGCTGCGAGTTGTTTTCTTTACCAGCCTCAATCCTCCTTGCTAAAAAAAATAATAATAATAATTTCTTGTCTAGACCTGTGCTTTAAAGTCTGCTCTGGGCTTTAGAGGTTGTGCTGGCACAGCTCTGCTAGCCAGGGGCTGGGCTGAACCTCTCCCCTTCTTCTAAGAGGGCAGCTTGCCCCAGCAGGCCCAGCTGCAGATGCAAAGGGTTTGTATTTTTTGGTGTTTGTTTGTTCAGAGTCAGATTATTCCTGGCATGGCTACAAACCTCCAAAAGAAAAGGTCTCTTGTGCTGGTAAAAATAAACCCAGTTTGTTTGGAGATAGGAGAGTGGCTGCGTTGCTGCCTACCTGCCTTAACCAACCTTCTTCTTGGAAGAGAAGATGAATTTGGGATGATCCCGAACTGGAGCATCCCCACTGAGCTGGTGACCAGGCTGTGTGACAGGCCAAGGGTTTGCATTGGTATTTTCATCACAGAATGGCTTGAGTTGGAAGAGACCTTCAAGATCATCCAATTCCAATCCCCCTGCCATGGGCAGGGACACCTTCCACTAGAAGAGGTTGCTCAAAACCTATCTAACCTGGTCTTAGGGATGAAGCATCCACAACTTCTCCGGGCATCCTGGAAGTGTTCAAGGCCAGGTTGGATAAGGCCTTGAGCAACCTGGTCTAGTGGAAGGTGTCTCTGCCTATAGCAGGGGTGTTGGAACTGGATGATCTTTAAGGTCATTTCTAACCCAATCTATTCTATGGTTATATGATAAGTATTAAAGGCTCGGCTAGACAGCAAAATTCTTGATTTTAGTTTTGTCACTGTGTCCAGCTCTTGTATTCACTGCCCTTTTCTGGAGTAACAGGCAGGAGGAATGTTCTACTGTCCCCTCCCCTGGCTTTTTTTTTCCTTCCCCTTCCCTCTTAGCTTTGTTTGCTTCTCTCCCGTGGAGAGCTGCCCTCAGCAAATCTGCGCCTGTTTAACCTCGGCTGCTGTGGGATCAGAACGTTTTGGCTCTTCCACCACAGGATTCTCAGAAACTTGGGATGCAGTGAGTTGCTGTACCCTTGTTGAAAGGACAGATTGTGACTCTTTCAGATCCTGCTGGTGCTTTTGGGGATTAGTGAAGCCAACCAGGACAAAAGCACCTCCCCAAAACAGCAAAGGGATGATGACTCCTGGGAGGAGCAGGCAAAATCACACTGAGCTTGATCATTTTTGAGGGGGAGTATCAAACATAGAACCATAGAGTCATCAAGTTGGAAAATACTTCCAAGATCATAGAGTCCAACCCAGCACTGTCAAATCCACCCTCAGATCATGTCCCTCAGCACCACATCTGCATGTCTTCTAAATCCTTTCAGGAGTGGAGACTCCATCACTGCCCTGGGCAGCCTGGTCCAGGGCTTGAAAACCCTTCTGGGGAAGAAATTGCTCCTCGTGTCCAACCTAAACCTTCCCTGGCCCAATCTGAGGTCATTTCCTTTTGTCCTATTCCTTATTACATGGAAGAAGAGACCAACCCCCACCTTGTCCAACCTCCTTTCAAGGAGCTGTAGAGAGCCAGAATGTCTCCCCTCAGTCTCATTTTCTTCAGGCTGAACAACCCCAGTTCCCTAAGCTGCTCCTTACTTATGCTCTGGACCCTTCATCATGTCCATTTCTCCTACGATGTAAGAGCAAAAGTTTGTTAAGCTTAAAGACTCAGGAACACTTCTTGACCCCAACTGCACATCTGTCTTCACTGTGATGTGGACAGGCCATGCAGAGTCAACTAAAAATAGGGGATGAACAACCAGGAGCTGAGAGGGAAGGCATGATGCAGAGTCATGCACATGAGTGCCACTTACACGATTCTTGTTAGGACCAGAACGTGATGTCCTGCATCCTGAAGCACTTTGTGCCATATGAAGTGCTTTCTGTGATGTAAGCATTAAATAGTCCTTCTTCTTCTCAAGCCCTCAGGGGAGAGACCTGCTGAAGCACATGATTCACCCACAGGGAGATCTCTGACTTTGTGTGTGACACCTTGTGAGGTTAACTAATTCGTGGTGATGCAAGCCCTGGCTGAATGCAGCCTGCTGAGGTCATCCTGTGGAAAGCTCTGACCTGATGCAACAGGCCTCCCTTCTCTGCCTCCTGGCATGGCACGTGCAAAGGGTTACATGCCCTGGACAGCTCCTTGAAAACAAGGGGCTAGTATGGTCTTAAAGCAACCAAGATCTCTAAGCCAAGTGGTTCCCAGCTGTCCTTGCAGCAGATGAGATGATTTCCGTGTTCCTGCTATGTCTGCAGACATCATCAAGTGACACTTTGAGGCAAAATCCACCCTGTGTGATGGGTACTTGCTGACCCTTGTGCAACGAAGGGAAAGAATCAATCTGGAGAAGCCTGAGGGTGGAAGGTGATCTTGAAGAGGTGAAATAACCATTCCCAGACTCACAGCATCTTCTCTACAGCAATTTCATCAGCATGGCCTTGGAAGAGCTCAGAACTCTGCCTGCCTCTGCTCTGCTTAGGACACATGCAAGAGGCAAGGTGAATGCATCTGGGTTCTTGTGAGAGCTAATTCTGCTCAGTGGTTTGATTTCTCAGCTCAGGCTCTTCTTAGGAATTGCACTTGATGAGGTTCAGGGCAGGTTTGCACAGAGAAAGGCTGCTTCTGGCAGTGACAGTGCTGATGGGAACAGTCACTGCCAAAGGCTAGGCTGCAGAAAGGCATTTGCTTAGACTTGCTCCTGTGCAGACCAAGGGCACTGCTACATCTTGTGCCTCACCTTGGGATGCAGGAAGGTAGAGGTGGCAGCTGTGAGGAGGAGCAGACACAACTTGCAACCCTAAACTGACCAACATGGACATCATCTTCAGGACAAAGCTGAGGGATCACCAGGGTCAAGCCTCTTCTCCTATGGCCAGTGTCAGAGGAGGACTCTGTCCATTCTGCCTTCCACCCCAATCTGTGTGTTCCTGAATCTGGTTCCAAAATCTGGCTCCCATCTGCCACTAAGTCCAATCAGAGATTTCCCCAGCATCAGGGGTTTGGTTTGATACTGGTTTGGTCTGTTTGTAGCTATTTCATTGGATTGTTCTTATTTCCATTCCAGCTGTTCTACTTCCTTTCTCTACCCATCTCCCTTATTCCCTTTCTCTTCCTTTTGGAATGGGAGAATCATAGAATGGCTTAGGCTGGAAGGGGACCTTGGAGTTCATCTGCTATGGGCAGGGACATGTCTTAAGTAGAGAAGGCTTCATATAGAGCATCTGTCACTTGTTTAGTGACCAGCCCAGCTGTAACCCTTGACAATGTGACCTGCAAATGCTCTTCCAGGAGAAGCATCCTGACCAAGGCTGCAGTACTTAGGAATGTTCTGATAAAAGCCAAAACATGGAAAAGCAAAGGAAAGGAAAACTGTTCCTCATGCAGCAGCAATGAAGATTTGTACCCTCTATACCCTGCACCATAAATCCCAGTTTCTCTCTAGCTCAGGATGTAATCTACTCAACACCATCTTCCCCTGTCTTCCCTTTACACTTTCACCCTGGTTCCAGACTCATTTTCTGGGCCATCTCATTTTGACCTAATAAAGGTTGGACCAGATGATCCTCAAGGTCCTTTCCACTCTGGCATTCTGTGATTCTGTGGGGCATCAGGTTGGAAGGAACCCTCAAAGGCCATCTTGTCCCACCACCCTGAAGTAAGCAGGGACAGCTCCAACTAGATCAGACTACCCAGGGCCACATCAAGAATGATTTTGAATGTCTCCAGGGATGGGGCCTCAGTCATGTTCCTGGGCAACCTCTTCCACTGTCTCACCACCCACATTGTGAGGAACTTCCTCCTTAAATCCAAGCTAAATCTACCTTGCTTCAGTTTCAAAGCACTGCCCCTTGTCCTACTGCTACAAGCCCTTACAAAGAGTCCTTCCCCAGCCTTCCTGTATCTCCCATTCTGATATTGAAAAGCAGCTATAAGGTCTCCCTGGAGTCTTCTCCTCTCCAGGCTGAACAGCCCCAATTCTTTCAGCCTGTCTTCAGAGGAGAGGTGCTCCAACCCTCTCATCATCTTTGTGACCCTCCTCTGGACCCATTCCAGCAGACCTATCTCTCTCTTGTGATGGGGGTCCCAGAGTTGGACACAAGGTCTTCTCCTGTCTCTATCCCACTGGGCAGGGCTCAGCTCATGGTGGCTCTGAAACCCTGAGAATGCAGCTTGGCTGGTGCTGAGCAATGGAGAACAGACCAGTTCTTCCTGCTCTCCTGCCAGTGGGTATTAATAGCATTCCTCCCCTGTACTTACACTGGGATTTTCACTTCTAGGAGCAAAATACCCAAGTGACATCTACCCTGCTTTCAAATCAGGAAGCTGGGAAGAGTTGAAGTGACAGAGGAGTCAGCCAGCCCTCATTGTTTGACTCTTATTTTTAGCTTGGGTTTGTAATTCCAGGGAGAAGGGAGGGCTGACATTACACAGGGCTTTTGCCTCATACCTGCGACATTCCTTGCTCCTGCAACTTATTCCTGGGAGGGTTGCTCCTAAATCCAAACAACAACTCTCTTGGGAATTGAGATGTCATTTTGTTATTTCAGCCCCAAAGCATCATGGAATCAATTCTGGATCAGCAAATGATGAATTCCTAAGCAAGCATGCCTCCAAATTCCACTGTGCCATTCCAGGCTGATGTAAGGTTTTGCAGTTAAAAATACTCAGCGGTTTAAGCGACGTGCGGCACCTGGCGAGTGCCAGGGGTTGCCAAGCGTGGCAGGCAGGAATGCTCCACCAACAGCTGAATATGTCCTCCAGCACCTGTGTTCTGGGTGGCCTGTGCTCACAGCTTGAGCCTATCTCCTTCTCTGGGGACTTTCAAAACCTGACTGGAGGTTGTGATCCTGTGTAAGCTGCCCTAGGTGACCCTGCTCTGTCAGGCGGTCGGACTAGACGATCTCCAGAGGTCCCTTCCAATCCCTGCCATTCTGTGGTGTGTGATTCTGTGGTCACCTTGAGTACTGTGTCCAGTTTTGGGTCCTCAATTCAAAAGAGATGTTGAGATACTGGAACATATTGTGATCTGTGTTAGATAGTATTATCCTGCTCCAGCAGGGAGGTTGGACTTGATGAGCTCTTTGGGTCCCTTCCAATCCCTAACATCCTGTGATCCTATGATCACGTCCAGAGAAGGGCAACAAAGCTGGTGGGGGGCCTGGAACGCAAACTCTATGAGGAGAGGCTGAGAGAGGTGGGGGTGTGCAGCCTGCAGAAGAGGAGGCTCAGGGCAGACCTCATTGCTGTCTACACTACCTGAAGGGAGGCTGTAGACAGGTGGGGGTTGGGCTCTTCTGCCAGGCAACCATCAATAGAACAAGGGGACACAGTCTCAAGTTGTGCCAGGAGGAGGTCTAGGCTGGGTGTTAGGAGGAAGTTGTTGGCAGAGAGAGTGATTGGCATTGGAATGGGCTGCCCAGGGAGGTGGTGGAGTTGCTGTCCCTGGAGGTGTTGAAGCAAAGCCTGGATGAGGCACTTAGTGCCATGGTCTGGGTGACTGGACAGGGCTGGGTGCTAGGTTGGACTGGCTGAGCTTGGAGCTCTCTTCCAACCGGGCTGATTCTACTATTCTCTTCTCCTGGCAGTACTCAAGCAAATCATATGTGAGAACAGCTGGCAGACATAGTGTAAAATCCCAGCAGGCTTGGATTGCCATTTCAAACCCATCATCAGTGGGAGAGAGTCATTACAGCACTCTCAACTTCCTCAGCGATCAGGTCCAGCCAGATGACACAGTCCCAGCCACAGGATGGTTTGGGTAGGAAAGGACCATTAAAGGTCATCTAATCCAACCTGCTACTTCAGTCAGCAGGGACACCTACAAGTAGATCAGGTTGCTCAGAGCCCCAAACAACCTGACCTGGAATGGTTCAGGGATGGGGCATCTACCACCTCTCTAGGCAATCTGAGATAAGGTCTCACCACCCTCAGTGTAAAAACTTTCTTACTTCCCAAGTCTAAACCTCTTCTCTTTTTGATTAAAAGCATCAGAGAATCACCGAATCAAGCAGGTTGGAAGAGACCTCCAAGCTCATCCAGTCCAACCTAGCACCCAGCCCTGGCCAATCACCAGACCATGGCACTAAGTGCCTCATCCAGGCTTTGCTTCAACACCTCCAGGGATGGCAACTCCACCACCTCCTTGGGCAGCCTAGTCTAATGCAAATCACTCTCTCTGGCAAGAGCTTCCTCCTAACATCCAGCCTAGACCTCCCCTGGCACAGCTTGAGACTGTGTCCCTTTGTTCTGTTGCTGAGAAGAGACCAACCCCACCTGGCTACAACCTTCTTTGTCCTGTCACAACAGGCTCTGCTAAAAAGTCTGTCACCAGTTTTCTTCTTGGTTCTACCACTGTCTGGAGAGGGGAAGACTTGAGACATTAGTAGGGAAAATGTCTTTCCTGCAAGAATGGACAGGCATTGAAACAGACTGCACAGGGAGGTGGTGGAGTCACCTTTGGGGTGATGGAGGTGTTGAGGAAATGTGTGGACATGGCACTTCGGGACACGGTTTGATGACCATTCTACTCTTAGAGGTCTTTTCCAACCAAAACAAGTCTATGATTAGCAGAGCCTGGAGATAGGCAGGCACTCCTCAGTGGGCAGCATTCCCACTTTTCACAGCTCCTGGACGCCTGTAACGTGCCTGACATCTGGATTCAATTTCTTCAAAGAAGGAACCTGCGACATTTTAATCCCTTTGGCGACTCCAAGTCTCGGCGCAAACGAAAGCATCCAATTCCACTCATGGCAGAGTCGTTTTCATTGTGCTGCCTCTTCTGTTTTGAAATCCTATTGACTAGGAACCGAAATCCACCTCAAACCCTCACTTTACAGCTATTCTTAACGTGCTATATATAGCCTAACACGCAGTACACTCGGGGACTGCAATAAATAAGAGCTCCACAAGGAAATCATCTTCTCCCGTACGTGTGGGAGGTTATTCTTTACCCTGTGCTCAGCACTGGTCAGGTCACACCTTAAGTACTGTGTCCAGTTCTGGGCTCCTCAACTCAAAAGAGATGTTGAGGTGCTGGAAGGTGGCCAGAGAAGGGCAGCAAAGCTGTTGAGGGACCTGGAGCACAGCCCTGTGAGGAGAGGCTGTAGGAACTGGGGGTGTGCAGCCTGCAGCAGAGGAGGCTCAGGGCAGAGCTCATTGCTGTCTGCAACTACCTGAAGGGAGGCTGTAGCCAGCTGGAGTTGGGCACTTCTGCTGGGGAGCCAGCAACAGAAGATGGGGACACAGTCTCAAGCTGTGCCAGGGGAGGTCTAGGCTGGATATTAGGAGGAAGTTGTTGGCAGAGAGAGTGATTGGCATTGGAATGGGCTGCCCAGGGAGGTGGTGGAGTTGCTGTGGCTGGAGGTGTTGAAGCAAAGCCTGGCTGAGGCACTTAGTGCCATGGTCTGGGTCATTGGACAGGGCTGGGTGCTAGGTTGGACTGGATGATCTTGGAGGTCTCTCCCAACCTGGCTGATTCTATGATTCTATGTTGATGCAGCCGGGGAAGTCAGACCCTCTCCACCATAGACCAAGTTGTTTACTGCCCATGGGCTGTGTTTAACATTCCACTCCCAGATATTTATATACTGAGCCAAATTCAGAGCAGGATTCTGGAAAATGAGTGTAAGTAAGCTCTGACCTATCAAGAGACTACTGGGTCATCTGAAAGGTTTATGAGCTGGTCTGGAATCCAGCATTTATTTTGGATGGTGGGAGGTCACTATAATTAGCTTCATTCTACAGTTCCAAATACAAAAAAAACCCTCTCTAAATCCCAGCCCAAAGTGCAGAGGCATTTTTTGATGAAATACAACCTAGGATGTTCTGCAGAACTCTAGAAAAAGAAGAGTTGCCTCAACCAGCTCTGAGCATCTGCTGATGCCTCCAAGTGGCATTGGAAGGGGCTGCCCAGTGAGGTGGTGGAGTCACTGTCCCTGGAGGTGTTGAAGCAAAGCCTGGATGAGGCACTTAGTGCCATGGTCTGGTTGACTGGGTAGGGCTGGGTGCTAGGTTGGACTGAATGAGCTTGGAGCTCTCTTCCAACCTGCTTGATTCTATGGTTCTGTGATGGTTTTAATCAAAAAGAGGAGAGATTTAGACTTGGGAAGGAAGAAGCTTTTTACAGTGAGGGTGGTGAGACCCTGTCCCAGGTTGCCCAGAGTGCTGAGTAGTGTGGTTGACACTTAGAGAGGGATGGGATGCATCCAGAGGGACCTGGACAAGCTTGAGAAGCATGACTAACAAAACATCATGAGCTTCAATAAATCCAAGTGCAAGCTTGTGTAGCTGGTTCAGGGCAACTCCCAGTATCAATACAGGCTAGCAGGAGGAGGAAGGGTTGGGGAAGGACTTGGGGGTGCTGATGGATCGAAAGCTGGACGTGAGCTGTCAATGGGTGTTCACAGCCTAGACCCAGCTCTGTCCTGGGCTGAACTCCAGCAGTGTGGGTAGAAGGTGGAGGGAGAGGATTCTGCCCCTCTGCTCCTCTCTGCCGAGTCCCTAACTGCAGTGCTAAGGCCAGCTCTGGAGTCCTCAGCACAGCAGAGATATGGACTGTTGGAGTGGGGTCAGAGGAGGTCACAACAATGATGGGAGGGCTGGAAGCCCTCTGCTGTGAGGCCAGGCTGAAAGAGTTGGAGTTGTTCAGGCTGGAGAAGAAAAGGCTCCAGGAAGGCCTTCTGGTGGCCTTTCAGGACTTAGAGGGGCTGAGAAGAAAGCTGGAAAAAGACTTTTTGTCAAGGCCTGTTGTGACAGAACAAGGAATGCTGGTTTTGAACTCAAACCCATCTTTTGAGCTGGGGGTGTGCAGCCTGGAGAAGAGAAAGCTCAGGGGTGGCCTCATTGCTGTCTACAACTACCTGAAAGGAGGCTGTAGCCAGGTGGGGATTGGGCTCTTCTGCCAGGCAACCAGCAACAGAACAAGGGGACACAGTTTCAAGTTGTGTCAGGGGAGGTCTAGGCTGGATGTGAGGAGGAAGTTGTTGGCAGAGAGAGTGATTGGCATTGGAATGGGCTGCCCAGGGAGGTGGTGGAGTCACCATCCCTGGGAGTGTTCAAGCAAAGCCTGGCTGAGGCACTTAGTGCCATGGTCTGGTTGATTGGCCAGGGCTGGGTGCTAGGTTGGACTGGCTGAGCTTGGAGGTCTCTTCCAACCTAGTTGACTCTATGATTCTATGACTCAAACAGGGAGATTTAGACTTGAGAAAAGGAAGCTTTTTACACTGAGAGTGGTGAGACCCTGTCCCAGGTTGCCCATAGAGGTGGTAGATATCCCAATCTAGGATGATTGAGTGTCTGAGCAACCTGTTCTAGTTACAGACATCCCTGCTAACTGCAGGGGAGGTTGGACTAGACAGCCTCGAAAGGTTCCTTCCAATCTCAGTCATTCTCTGACTCCATGAGTGGTGGCTCTCAGGCCAGAAAAAGCAATTTCCATCTCATGAATACGAACGTGACAGCGGCAAACGCAGAGCGCTGAGCCTCGTGATGTTATTAAACACAACATCTACTCCAGCAACAGAGTAATGGAGCGAGAAGCTACAGTTGACTTCAGCTCCCAGGCTGCTCACGTGCCAAAGGTTGTTTGTCAGAGCAGTGTGGTGTAGCCAATGCCAGAGATGTTCGTTGTGATCAAAGTCTGCTTCCACAGGCAGCTTCCTGGCGTATGCACAGGCACGTTCGAGCATGAAGCGGACACGCCAGTAAAGGCCTCGTAAATGTCCTCTGCAGAGTGACTGTGGTTTTGGGAGGGGGAAGGTAGCCAGGTGGGGGGTTGGGCTCTTCTGCCAGGCAATCATAAACACAACAAGGGGACACAGTCTCAAGTTGTGCCAGGAGGAGATCTAGGCTGGATGTTAGGAGGAAGTTGTTAGCGGAGAGAGTGATTGGCATTGGAATGGGCTGCCCAGGGAGGTGGTGGAGTCACCATCCCTGGGGGTATTCAGGAAAAGCCTGGATGAGGCACTTAGTGCCATGGTCTGGTTGACTGGACAGGGCTGGGTGCTAGGTTGGACTGGATGAGCTTGGAGGTCTCTTCCAACCTAATTGATTCTATTCTATTCTATTCTATTCTATATTATTGCATTCTATTCTATATTATTGCATTCTATTCTATTCTATTCTATTCTATTCTATTCTATTCTATTCTATTCTATTCTATTCTATTCTATTCTATTCTATTCTATTCATTGCACCGCCCAGGGAGGTGGTGTTGTCATCCTTAGAGGTGTTCAAGCAAAGCCTGGATGGGGCAGTTAGCGCCATGGTCTTGTTGATTAAATCGGCTGGGGTTGGGTGCTAGGTTGGACTGGAGGAGCTTGGTGGTCTCTTCCAACCTGGTTGACTCCATGAGTCTATAATTTGCTTCTCTTACATGGAATCTGACTCTTGGATATTCTGTTCTCCTGCAGTTACCACGTCTCCATGCCTACAAAGGTCTCTTCCAACCTGGTTGATTCTCTGATTCTAAGGGAGAAGGGAAGAACTGGTTCTGTTGTTTCTTTTAAAGCTTGTGGGCATGTTTATTGAAACATCTCTCTGTGGATGAGTGATCCAGGGCTGTTGGGCCTGGAGAAGAGCAGCCAGAGAGAGAATTCTTTTCAGTTATGATCAATATCTAAAGGGAGGGGGCAAGACTTTTATTTCAGTGGTGCCTAGTGATAGGACAGTAGCAGATAACACCAAGTTAGGACCAGGTGTGGAGCTGTTGGAGGGTAGAAGATCCCTGCAGAGGAACCTTGCCAGGCTGGATGGGTGGGCAGAGGCCAATGGGATGAGATTGAACAAGGCCAAGCGCAGGGTTCTGCACTTTGGCCACAACAACCCCAAGCAGCACTACAGGCTGGGGACAGAGTGGCTGAGAGCAGCCAGGCAGAAGGACAGGGCTGGGTGCTAGGTTGGACTGGATGATTCTGGAGGTCTCTTCCAACCTGGTTGATTCTATGATTCTGTGACTCTGAACAGGGAAAGACACCAGATCAGCAAGAATGCAGGAACACAAGGATTCTCTTTTCCCCTCCTCTAAAAATGCAGTGTTTATCTGCTTTCTCTGGAGAGGTTGTCACTGTCAGCTTTATCATCTCTGCTGCCATAACGAGTACAACTCTAGGGCTTGTTTGGGCTGAGTAACAGTCATAGAATTGATCCAAAAAGGTGAGTAAGGCTTTGAGGACACTGCATGGAGTTCATAAAAAGGGTCCTCACCATGACTTCACTTCCTTTCTGAAATCCCTCTTTCTAAAGCCTTACAAAGACATCCCATAACTAACAGAAAACATCCAGACCAGACGTGATTCTTACACATTACTCAGCCTGGCTTCACTTTGCCTCCGGTGAAATCCACCGGCGCATCTGTCTGCTCCCTGCCATATGCTGGAAAGTATTTATCTAGTTGCTAACAAACATCAAGATATGCACACCTTCAAAACACTCAGGCTCCTGCTTCCTCCCATGAATCATCCAACACCTGATGTAACTGTGCAGCCAGCTCAGATGTCATCACTTCGGGAAAAGTCAGCCAGCAGCCTACCTGAAGCGCAAAAACAACACTCGCTTTTAAAGCCTAAAGATCTGCCTGCTGCATAAATCCCTGCCCTCCAGATCTTGCTTCTATCCCTGCACTGAAATGCACTCTCCTTTCTCTTCCACTCAGACAACTGTCAACAGCCACAGCTCCAGACACAGTCTAGGGGGAAAAGTGTTCTTTTTCTCCCCAAAAGAAGGTGTTTTGGCACTGGGAAGGGGTGGCTCAGTACTGAAGGAAGAGGATGCCCTCCAGATCTTGCTTCTGTCCCTGCACTGAAATTCACTCAACATTCTCTTCTACTCAATTGTCAACAGCCACAGCTCCAGACACAATCTGGGGGGAAAAGTATTCTTTTTCTCCCCAAAAGAAGGTGTTTTGGCACTGGGAAGGGGTGGCTCAGTACTGAAGGAAGAGGATGCCCTCCAGATCTTGCTTCTATCCCTGCACTGAAATTCACTCCACTTTCTCTTCTACTCAACTGTCAACAGCCACAGCTCCAGACACAGTCTAGGGGGAAAAGTATCCTTTTTCTCCCCAAAAGAAGGTGTTTTGGCACAAGGGAAGGGGTGGCTCAGCACTGAAGGAAGAGGATGCCCTCCAGATCTTGCTTCTATCCCTGCACTGAAATTCACTCTTTCTTTTCCACTCAGACAATTGTCAACAGCCACAGCTCCAGACACAGTCTGGGGGGAAAAGTATCCTTTTTCTCCCCAAAAGAAGGTGTTCTGGCACAAGGGAAGGGGTGGCTCAGTACTGAAGGAAGAGGATGGTGTAACTATGGCCACAGGTTGTGTCCTGGTTTGAGCTAAAGCAGAACAGTATAAAGATGAAGAGTCACCAGAGTAAAGCCTCTTTTTCAGTGGTTGGTGTCTGAGGACTGATCCTTCTGCTTTTGATCCCAATCTGTGCGTTCCTGAATTCAGTCCCAAAGTGCAGCTCCTGAATTTGGTTCCCATCCGTTATTGAGTTCAGTATGGGACTTCCCTAATGCCTGCCTCCAGCATCAGTGGTGATGGTGACATGGTTGCCATCACAGGTTGAGGCTGGTATTAGTTTTGTATATGTTTGAATATATTTCATAGAACCACAGAATCAGGTTGGAAGAGACCTCCAAGCTCATCCAGTCCAACCTAGCACCCAGCCCTAAACAATCAACCAGACCATGGCACCAAGTGCCTCATCCAGTCTCTTCTTGAACACCTCCAGGCACGGCAACTCCAGCACCTCCCTGGGCAGCCCATTCCAATGCCAGTCACTCTCTCTGCCAACAACTTCCTCCTAACCTTTTATTGTTCTTGTTTTCACTAACTTGGTTCAGTTTCTTTCTCAACCCATTAGTCTCTCTCCCTTTGGGAAGGCAGAGGGGTTCACAGAGAGCCTCTGTCATGGATTTAGTGCCTGCTTCTGCCTTATTCCTTGAGAGGTTGTAACCTCCTAGATATATTTTGGTAACATTTGGAAGTTTTTAGGCTGTAAGTCAAACTAGAAGCTTAAGAAACCTGGTTTGGTTTTGAGTAGGCCTCTGGGTGGCAAGGAGGAGGTTAATGAGCCCAAATAAACAAGAACAGCCCTGGGTCTGGGCTGGCCTGATCTCCCCAGCCAGTTTGCATCCCATCTTCCTGGTATGCGGAACCTCCATGTTAAAACACGTAGAGTTTACACATCATTAAAGGGCTGCTTAACCTTTTCAGAGACAGCTACACACAGCAATTAAAGAACCCCTTCCCTTCTACCTTTATTCTAAACATGGGGTAGGCTACCAAGTCTGGGATACCAGGGTGCAGCTCCCTCTCTGAAGAAGTCCTTGGTGAGATCTCCATCTCTGCAGCAGTGCTGTCAGCAAAAACTACGTCTAGTAGGAGTGGGAGCGCAATATGCTGGCAAAAGTCCTCTGTTATCACAAGTATAGTGACAAAACAACAGCCTGTCAGCTCAGCTCTGTTTGCTGGGGGAGAGAGTGGAGCCAAAAGAGCAACGATGCTGTGGAGAGAAGCTGTCAAAAAATCAGTTCCCATCTGTAAAATGGGGATAAACAATGTATGGTTTGACTGGAATGCTCTCAGATTAGCTTGATCTGCTTTTATTTCATTGAGGAAATAGATGGATCTGTGCCTGATGGAGCCAGATTTTAGGCTATTGGCTCACCTTCATCAACTCAGCAAGTTTGCTGACAACACCAAGCTGTGTGGTGCAGCAGACAGGCTGCAGGGCAGGGATCCAGCCAGAGGGACCTGGACAGGCTGCAGAGGTGGGCACAAGCCAACCTCAGGAGGTTCATCAAGACCAAGTGCAAGGTCCTGCAGCTGGGTCAAGGCCATCCTAAGCACAAATCCAGGCTGGGCAGTGAGTGGCTGGAGAGCAGCCCTGAGGAGAGGGACTTGGGGGTGCTGGTGGAGGAGAAGCTCAGCAGGAGCCAGCAGTGTGCACTTGCAGCCCAGAAAGCCAAGCAGAGCCTGGGCTGCAGCAGCAGAAGTGTGGCCAGCAGGGCCAGGGAGGTGATTCTCCCCCTCTGCTCTGCTCTGCTGAGACCCCACCTGGAGTACTGCATCCAGTTCTGGAGCCCCTGGGACAAGAGGGATGTGGAGATGCTGGAGTGTGTCCAGAGCAGGGCCAGGAGGATGCTCAGAGGGCTGCAGCAGCTCTGCTGTGAGCACAGACTGAAAGAGTTGGGGCTGTGCAGGCTGGAGAAGAGGAGGCTCCCAGGTGACCTTCTTGTGGCCTTCCAGGATCTGAAGGGGGCTACAAAAAAGCTGGGGAGGGACTTTTGAGGCTGTCAGGGAGTGCCAGGACTGGGGGGAATGGAGCAAAGCTGGAGGTGGGGAGAGTCAGGGTGGAAGTGAGGAGGAAACTGTTGAGCATGAGAGTGGTGAGAGGCTGGAATGGGTTGCCCAGGGAGGTGGTTGAGGCCCCATGGCTGGAGGTGTTTAAGGCCAGGCTGGCTGAGGCTGTGTGCAGCCTGCTCTAGGGTAGGGTGTCCCTGGGCATGGCAGGGGGGTTGGAACTTGCTGATCCTTGTGGTCCCTTCCAACCCTGACTGATTCTACAATTCTAAATACAGACAGAAAAGAATAATCACAAAGTGCTCAATGAGACTCAGAAGTTCTGCTGATGTTCTTTGAACATCCGACTACAGATAGTTGACTGGGGAGCTTTTGAAACTTAATTACCCTGAGAGATGGTACCAAAAAGCTGAAACTCTACAATCCAATCAGTACTGTTAATGTTTTTTTAATAAGAACACTGGTGGGGTGTGTTCTTGTTGGAACCAAATCACAGAATCATAGAATCGAGCAGGTTGGAAGATACCTCCAAGCTCATCCAGTCCAACCTAGCACCCAGCCCTCTCCAATCAACCAGACCATGGCCCTAAGTGCCCCATCCAGGCTTTGATTCAACACTTCCAGCCACAGCAACTCCACCACCTCCCTGGGCAGCCCATTCCAATGCCAATCACTCTCTCTGCCAACAACTTCCTCCTCACATCCAGCCTAGACCTGCCCTGGCACAGCTTGAGACTGTGTCCCCTTGTTCTGTTGCTGCTTGCCTGGCAGAAGAGACCAACCCCCACGACAGCCTGACCTCTTTTCAAAAGAGCAAGTTAAAAAGTCTTAACAGTTAAAAAAGGTGAAAGAAAAGCTGCAGCCTGAACTTTGGCTGCATCAGCCTCGGGATTTCCCTTTCTCCTTGGAAGATTTCTGTTAAAACTCTCGCAAGGTGAGTTCCCAAATTACTGTTGATGTTTTAGTTTCACCTTGAAGGGATTTGCTTTGGGAGAGAAGCCCTAACTCATGCAAGTTTGTTCAACACATGAAAAGGTAGTTCAATTAAAAAGATAACAAAGAAAAGAAAAAGAAAATCCTCTTCCCTGAGGGCAGATTGCTGAGCCATAACACTGCCATCTGCATCAGAAAAAGAGAAGAGAGCTCAGAAACAAAACAAGCCCAAAACACAGTCAGCTCAGAGGCATCAGCACTGCTGTGTCACAGCCCTCTGCAGATAATCTTTCTTTGCTCTTTTCCCTCCCCTGCTGGGAAATTACTGGGGTGGTCTTATCTGGGATAGGAGATCTAGCCTAGAGAGCTCAAAGCTCAGTTTGCCTGATGGACAGGACGTGATGGTTACTGAAAGCATCCAGTAGTCAGGCTAAGGGAAGCTAATAAATAATGCAGCAATGCAGTGACAACAGCAGAGGATGCCCAGGCCATTAGGTCAAACAGGAAATTCCTCACTAACAAATTGCTTTTAATCTCAGCCTAATAAACCCTAAAAGCCACTTAGTTAACGCTCAACTCCATAGCTACCTTCCTAGGGAAAATCCTGTTTCTCTTCCTTCCCCTCTTCACAGAGGTGTCCGATGGCGAGATCCTCAGGAGAGTGAGAGGCAGCTTCAGACAAGTTTGGAGAGTCATTAGGGAAAGATGCAGCTCTGCACCTCCTCACCCTCTGTAAGCCATGGAATCGTTTTGGTTGGAGAAGTCATTCAAGATCATAGAGGCCAACCAGTTTCTAGCTCTATCGAGTCTGGTGCTAAACCCTAGAATCATAGAATCAGTCAGGGTTGGAAGGGACCACAAGGAGCAGCCAGTTCCAACCCCCCTGCCATGCCCAGGGACACCCTACCCTAGAGCAGGCTGCCCACAGCATCAGCCAGCCTGGCCTTAAACACCTCCAGCCATGGGGCCTCAACCACCTCCCTGGGCAACCCATTCCAGCCTCTCACCACTCTCATGCTCAACAACTTCCTCCTCACCTCCACTCTGACTCTCCCCACCCCCAGCTTTGCTCCATTCCCCCCAGTCCTGTCACTCCCTGACAGCCTAAAAAGTCCTTCCCCAGCTTTTTTGGAGGCCTCCTTCAGATCCTGGAGGGCCACACCAAGGTCACCTGGGAGCCTCCTCTGCTCCAGCCTGCACAGCCTCAACTCTTTCAGTCTGTGCTCACAGGACATGTCCCTTACCAGCAGGTCTCTTTGTCTTTTGAACACCTCCAGGAATAGAGATTCAACCACCTCCCTCCCTGGGGAGCCTGTTCCAGGGTTTGACAATCCCTTCCAAGAACAAGTTTCTTTAAATGCCCAACCTAAAGCTGCCCTGGTGAAAACTGAGGCCATTTCCTCTTGTCCTGTGACTTGTTACTTGGGAGAAGAGACAGATGCCTACCTGGCTCCAAACTAGAGCACCAGAAGGTCTCCTCTCAGCCTCCTTTGCTCCAGGCTAAATAACCCCAGCTGCTCCTCCCAAGAGCTGTTCTCTAGTTCCTTCACCAACTTCATTGCCCTTTTCTCGACCTGCTCCAGCACCTCAATGTCCTTCTTGGAGTGAAGGGCCCAAAACTGAACCAAGTACTCAAGGTGTGGCCTCACCAATGCCAAGTACACAGGAACAATGACTTCCCTGGTCCTGCTTTTCATGCTATTGCTGATCTAAGTCAGGGTACTGTTAGCCTCCTTGGCCACCTGAGCACACTGCTGGGCATGTCAGGTTAATCCCCAGCTTTAAAAGCAATTTGCCACCCAGCCAGTCCAGCTTGTTTGCAATACAATGCAGTGCAGTAACTAAAGTCAAACACAAGCAACATTTGAAGGAGCTTTGCACAGCTCTGCTTCCTGGCACATGAAAATGCTTAGCCGGGGAGGGGGTGGGAGGGAGAGGTTTACACACATTTATTTCACACAACATTACAACTGTGGCAACTTTAGGATTTAAATGATTAAACCAGGAGATCTCAAACTGTTATGGATATCACCAGCAGGATTCAGCCCACCCCAGAGGTGTATGTGAGAGCAAACACAGCTGTATGTGTCCCTAAACTGTGGATGGTGAAATGCAAACACAGCAAGCAAAGCCTTCCCCTGCAGAAGCCACTAGAGTGGAGAGGATTGCACAATGTTGTAGAGCAGAATGTTTTGGTTACCTTAAAGTCAAGGCTGCAGAGACTGACTGCATCATCATCCTTCTCTCGGCGTTTCCTCTTCTGTAAGAAAGCAAACAGATTGGAGTTCAGATGGAAAGTTCTGGTCTGGCTTTTGTTTGATACATACAGTACAGACATTTTCTTTCTGAACACCTCCAACTAACTCCAAGAACTCAAAAACATAAAGGCTGGAAAGAAATCCAAAGTATGTTTATGTTATTGCATTGCTCCCTGGAAGGAGGTTGGAGTGAGGTGGGGGTCGAGCTCTTCTCCCAGCTGTCAGGTGATGGAATGAGAGGAAATGGCCTGAAACTCTGCAAAGGGAGGTTCAGATTGGGTATTAGGAAAAAATTCTTTACTGAAAGTGGTCAGGCATTGGAACAGGCTGCCCAAGGAGGTGGTGGAGTCAGCATGCCTGAAGGTGTCCAAGACAAAAGCATGTACATAGAATCAAGCAGGTTGGAAGAGACCTCCAAGCTCATCCAGTCCAACCTAGCACCCAGCCCTGTCCAATCAACCAGACCATGGCACTAAGTGCCTCAGCCAGGCTTTGCTTGAACACCTTCAGGGACAGCAAATCCACCACCTCCCTGGTTTAGTGGCTATGGTGGTGTTAGGTTGAAAGTTAGACTTGGTGATCTTAGAGGTCTCTTCTCTTCCAACTGATGCAGGATCTTGCAACTTGCTTCTGGGTTGAGGCCATCCCAAGCACAACNGCTGTGCAGGCTGGAGCAGAGGAGGCTCCCAGGTGACCTTCTTGTGGCCTTCCAGGATCTACAGGGGGCTACAAAAAGCTGTGGAGGGACTTTTTAGGCTGTCAGGGAGTGACAAGAACTAGGGGGAATGGAGCAAGGCTGGAGGTGGGGAGAGTCAGCCTGGATGTGAGGAGGAAGCTGTTGAGCATGAGAGTGGTGAAAGGCTGGAATGGGTTGCCCAGGGAGGTGTTTAAGGCCAGGCTGGCTGAGGCTGTGTGCAGCCTGCTCTAGGGTAGGGTGTCCCTGGGCATGGCAGGGGGGGTTAAAACTAGAAGATCCTTGTGGTCCCTTCCAACCCTGACTGATTCTATGACTCTATGGGGTTGTCACCTGATCAATGCCCATAAGCTTGTTCCTCTGCACTCCCATAATTGCTGTTGTGAGTAGTCTCACACAGCAAATTGCAGCAGGAAGGCAGATTACAGAGGTTATCAGAATGAGATGATCTCAGATTGAATCCACAGAATCCCAGGAGGGCAGAGGTTGGAAGGGACTTCTGGAGGTCATCTCGGGCACCCAGCCTGTGAAAGCAGGGTCACCCACAGCAGCTTGCCCACGATCACAACGTCCACGTGGGTTTGGAGTATCTCCAGAGAAGTAGACTCTACAGCCTCTCCAGGCAGCCTGCTCCAGAGCTTCAATAGCCTCACAGTGAAGTTCTTCTCTATGTTCAGATGGAACCTGTTGGGTTCCACTTTGTGCCTATTGTTCCTTTCCCGTCACCGGGCAACACCAGCAAGAGTCTGGCCACATCCTCTTGATTCCTGCACTTTAGATATTGATCAGCAATGAGAAGACCTCCTCTTAGGCTGCTCTTCCCCAGGTTAAACAGCCCCAGGGGTCTCAGCTTTTCCTCCTCACAGATGCTCCAGGCCCCTCTGCATCTTTGTAGCCTCACCTGGACTCTCTCCAATAGCTCTCTCCAATAGCTCTCTATCTCTCTTGAACAGAGGAGACCAGAACCAGACCCAAGATTCCACACATGGCTTGACTAGGATGCAGTAGAGAGTTGGAGAACCTCCCTTAACCTGCTGGCCATACAAGAGTACTTCATGTACTCTAGGAGATCACTTTGGCCTTCTTGGCCATGAGGGCACACTACTGGCACATAGTGAACTACCTGCCCACTAGCACTCCCAGGTCCTTCTTCACAAAGCTGCTTCCCAGCAGGTCAACCCTTCACCTGTGCTGGCTTTATTCCTCCTCAAGTGCAGGGCCCTGCACTTGCCCTTCTGGAACTTCACAAGGTTCCACTTCACCCAATTCTGCAGCCTGGCCAGGTCTTAGTGAATGGCAGAAGATAACCTGCCTAGAATCTTTTATTCAGGGGATTCTCACTCTGTATCTGGGATTTGTTTCACAGTGCAGTTCCCTGAACAGCTGAAGACATCTATGGGAAAGCACTTTGATCACCTATTGAATTAATTACTTTGGGCATAGCCAGAAGAAAGCTGTGGCTGAAGTATCCCTGCTAGGAATGCAGCAGGCTGAAAGAATAAAGGTTTTTTTGTAGAAGAGAGATGAAGCTGCTGGTGGCCAGGCAGCTCTTGGCTGTTTTCCTTTCCAAAGAGGAGTACAAGCCAGTGGAACAATGATCAAAGACATCTGCACTCAGCTTCCTGATACCTCCCACTAGATCTCTTCTATCTGGGTTTCTACACTATTTTTTCAGTACCCAGATAATGGAAACCCAACTGTGGATTCATCCTGTTAGACTGTGCCAGCCTGGGGAAAAAACCATGGGTCATGAGCATGAAATGTTTGCTCATCCGTGAAGCAAGCAGTTGATTTGCTTCCTGTGTTTGACCCTTCCCCTTCAACAGTTCGGATTGAGGCAAGTTAGAATAGAATAGAATCAACCAGGTTGGGAGACCTCCAAGCTCATCCAGTCCCACCTAGCACCCAGCCCTGTCCACTCAACCAGACCATGGCACTAAGTGCCTCAGCCAGGCTTTTCCTGAGCACCTCCAGGGATGGTGACTCCACCACCTCCCTGGGCAGCCCATTCCAATGCCAATCACTCTCTCTGCCAACAACTTCCTCCTAACATCCAGCCTAGACCTCCCCTGGCACAGTTTGAGACTGTGTCCCCTTCTTCTGTTGCTGCTTGCCTGGCAGAAGAGACCAATCCCACCTGGCTACAACCTCCCTTCAGGTAGTTGTAGACAGCAATGAGCTCTGCCTTGAGCCTCCTCTTCTCCAGGCTAAACAACCCCAGCTCCCTCTGCCTCTCCTCATAGGGCTTGTGTTCATCTTCTTCTACTTCATTAAGTACAAGGGAAAAAGAAGCAGTAGTTTATCTTTTTACATTGGTCTACATCTTGGATATTCAGTTTAGTGCCCCCAGACACTGTTGTAAGGTAAACACCCCCCTGGGCAGCAGCAGAAGCAATTCAAGTCCACTCTGAAATTCAGCAAAACTCAGTTTTTGTGCTCTGGTCATCACAGAAGCCCAGCATGGAGAGGGTTGGAAAGGACCTCTAGGCATCAACCAGTCCAACCCCCCGCTAAAGCAGGGGCACCCACAGCAACTTGCTCAGGATTGTGTCCAGGCAGGTTTGGAATCTCTCCAGAGAATAAGACTTCACAACCTCTCTCAGCAGCTGCTCCAGGGTTCCACCACACTCCCAGCAAAGAAATTTCTCCCTGTACTTAGGTGGAACAGTTTGTGCCTGTTGCTGGGCACCACTCACAGGGGTCTGACCCCAACCTCTTGTCCCCTCCTCCTTCCTAGGTGGGACAGTTTGTGTCTGCTGCTGGGCACCACTGACAAGGGTCTGACCCCAACCTCATGTCCCCTCCTCCTTCCTAGGTGGGACAGTTTGTGTCTGCTGCTGGGCACCACTCACAGGGGTCTGACCCCAACCTCTTCTCCCCCCCTCCTTCCTAGGTGGGACAGTTTGTGTCTGCTGCTGGGTACCGCTCACAATGGTCTGACCCCAAACTCTTGTCCCCCCCTTCCCTCTTCCTTCTCTTTAACTCTTGCTGAGCACTAAAAGATCCCTTCTCAGGCTGCTCTTCTCCAGGCTCAACAATCCCCTATCTCTCAGCTTTTCCTCCTCAGAGAGATGCTCCAGGCCACTCAGCAGCTTCCCAGCCTCCAGTAGTTCCTTGTCTCTCATCTTTCTTGGGCTGGGGAGCCCAGAACTTGACATGGGACTCCAGCTGGTGCTAAACCATGCCCCTCAGCACAACATCTCTGCATCTTTTAAACACTTCAAAGGATGGGGATTCAACCACCTAAGAATTCACTTCCAGTGTTTGAGAACCCTTTCAAGGAAGTTTCATGTAATGTCCAACCAAAGACTCCTCTGGTGCACCTTGAAGCTATTACCTCTTGTCCTGTCACATGTTATGAAGGAGAAGAGACCAAAGTCCTCATCACTCCAACCTCCTTTCATAGAATCAACCAGATTGGAATGGAAGAGACCTCCAAGCTCATCCAGTCCAACCTAGCACCCAGCCCTGGCCAGTCAACCAGACCATGGCACTAAGTGCCTCAGCCAGGCTTGGCTTGAACACCTCCAGGGACAGTGACTCCACCACCTCCCTGGGCAGCCCATTCCAATGCCAATCACTCTCTCTGCCAACAACTTCCTCCTAACATCCAGCCTAGACCTCCCCTGGCACAGTTTGAGACTGTGTCCCCTTCTTCTGTTGCTGCTTACCTGGCAGAAGAGCCCAACCCCACCTGGCTACAGCCTCCCTTCAAGGAGTTGTAGGCAGCAATGAGCTCTGCCCTGAGCCTCCTCTTCTGCAGGCTGCACACCCCCAGCTCCCTCAGCCTCTCCTCACAGGGCTGTGCTCCAGGCCTCTCCCCAGCCTTGCTGCCCTTCTCTGGACACCTTCCAGCACCTCAACATCTCTCTGCAACTGAGGAGCCCAGAACTGGACACAGCACTCCAGGGGTGGCCTGAGCAGTGCTGAGCACAGGGGCAGAAGAACCTCCCTTGTCCTGCTGCCCACACTGCTCCTGAGCCAGCCCAGGATGCCATTGGCTCTGCTGCCCACCTGGGCAC
>WAAF01008209.1:62636-75803 GCA_013400475.1 Tricholaema leucomelas
AGGGGAGGTCTAGGCTGGATGTTAGGAGGAAGTTGTTGGCAGAGAGAGTGATTGGCATTGGAATGGGCTGCCCAGGGAGGTGGTGGAGTTGCCATCCCTGGAGGTGTTCAAGACAAGCCTGGCTGAGGCACTTAGTGCCATGGTCTGGTTGATTGGCCAGGGCTGGGTGCTAGGTTGGACTGGATGAGCTTGGAGGTCTCTTCCAACCTGCTTGATTCTATGATCCTATGTGTTCTAGATGACTGGACAGGGCTGGGTGCTAGGTTGGACTGGGTGATCTTGGAGGTCTCTTCCAACCTGCTTGATTCTATGATTCTGTGTTAGATTTATTAACTGCAGAGGAGAAAGTTCTCACGTTAGCCATTAAGTCTGCCTGTATTTATAGCACTGACAGTGAATTAATCCTCCTAGCACACTCCAGGTTTGCAGAGCAGACCTTTGGCAGGCTTGGGAACACTGCAAACTGCAGACATTTGGGGCCTTTTGGGTTTTTTTTTTTTTCTTTCTAAGGTTTAGTCAAATATTCAGGGTTGGTTATTTATCAACCCCCTGCTCTAACCACACCACTTTGGTCTGCAGGCTTATTTTTCCCATCTGTGTGTGGAGGATATTAGCATCTATTTCACAGCAGAAAGGAACTTGCAATCAAGACAAAAGGCACCACCACGCCTCGCTGCTCCTGCTGTTATTCGTTCCTTATGCAGTCAAGTACATTAACATCTTGAACATACAGCTCCAGACCAAAGCCCAGACACGAAAGGAAAGCCAAAAAAGACTTTGTTTTGAAACTGGCTAGACTCATGCAAGGAGTGTTGCATTGGCTGGACCCCATTTCCTTTGCCCAATATAGCTTCATACCAAAAACGTAGACGTTTCGGGCCAGAGCCAGCTGTGACGTTCCTGTGTCAGGCCAGGAGAAGATGATGCCAAGAAAACAACTTCTCAGACTGCTCCAATCTGGGTGTTTAAAGCCACATGATAGAAAAGCAACTGCTACAGCACTGTTGTCTGACATTTTTGAGGTGGTCACCACCAGAGATCTGCTACATGAACCTTCTCACGAAAGCCCAGTCATGTGGAAAATGTTCCACAGTTTAATAACTGCTGGAGAAGTTAAGACTCTGGGACCCAGCTGAGGCTCCCTGGGACAGGACAAGGAGCAATGGATGTAAGCTGCAGCACAGGAGATTCCACCTCAGCATAAGAGGGAACTTCTTTGCTGTAAGGGTGACAGAGCACTGGAACAGGCTCTCCAGGGAGGTTGTGGAGTCTCTTTCTCTGGAGACTTTCAAGGACTGTCTGGATGTGTTCCTATGTGACCTAAGCTAGATTGTATGGTTCTGCTCTGGCAGGGGGGTTGGACTGGATGATCTCTTTGGGTCCTTTCCGACCCCTAATGTCCTGTGATCCTGTGAGGCTCCTCAAATAGGCATTGTAAGAGAGAAGCATAAAGCTTGCTAACTGGGAGGTGAAATCTAAATGCCATAGAATCATAAAATCAACCAGGTTGGAAGAGACCTCCAAGCCCATCCAGCCCAACCTAGCACCCAGCACTATCCAATCATAATCACAGAATCAACCAGCTTGGAAGAGACCTCCAAGCCCATCCAGCCCAACCTAGCACCCAGCTCTATCCAATCATAATCACAGAATCATAGAATCAACCAGCTTGGAAGAGACCTCCAAGCTCATCCACTCCAATCCAGCCCTGTCCAATCACCCAGACCATGGCACTAAGTGCCTCATCCAGGCTTTGATTCAACACCTCCAGGGACAGCAACTCCACCACCTCCCTGGGCAGCCCATTCCAATGCCAATCACTCTCTCTGCCAACAACTTCCTCCTAACATCCAGCCTAGACCTCCCCTGCCACAACTTGAGGCTGTGTCCCCTTCTTCTGTTGCTGCTTGCCTGGCAGAAGACACTTTAAGCAAGACCCAAACAATGCCTTGAGCATGAAGGGTAATTACAGAGCAAAGATTCTGATTAAAGCTCCCAGGAAGATGTCTTCAAGACTGTGCTGGTTTTCAGTCTGAAAACAATTCTAGTCATCTTGTTTCCTCTCCCCTACCAAGAGCCTTTGTCTAAACTCAGGATGTTTTGTTCTTTAGGGATCAGTCAGGGTTTTTGCTGCTTATTGCCCACCTGAAGTCATAAAACACCAATAAGGCTTCAGGTGAGGAATGTGCATCAGGGCTGTTAAGTCAATAAAGATCAAGGGCCTGCTTCTCATTAAAAAAATCCTCCTTAATGATAAGGACAAAAGGAAAACAGAGCATGAATAACCTCCTCTTCCAGTCAGAAGCCATCCAGGGGATGTCTGATCCCAAACTGCATTAGTCTTGTCTTAGAATGATGCAGAGCATGCAGCAGTCCTTTTCTTCCATAAAATCATGGAATTGTTTTGGTTGGAAGAGACCTGTAAGGTCATCCAGTCTGTTAACCCAGCACTGCCAGCTCACCACTAAACCATGGCCCTCAGCACCACATCTACACAGCTTTTAAATCCCTCCAGGGATGGTGATTCTACCTGAGCAGCCTGTTCTAGAGTTTGATAACCCTTTTGGAAATGAAATTTTTACCTAATACCCAACCTAAACCTCTTCTGGTGAAATATGAGATCATTTCCTCTTGATCTATTACTTGTTGCCTGGGAAATGAGAGCAATTACCACCTGGCTCCAACCTCTTTCCAAGGAGTTGTAGAAAACCAGAAGGTCTCCCCTCAGCCACCTTTTCTCCAGGCTGAATGACCCTGGTTTCCTCAACTGTTCATCACAAGACTTGTGCTCTAGACCCTTCACCAGCTTTGTTGCCCTTCTTTGGATGTGCTCCAGCATCAGAATGACCTTAGAATCAAAGAATCAGGCAGGTTGGAAGAGACCTCCAAGCTCATCCAGTCCAACCTAGCACCCAGCCCTGGCCAATCAACCAGATCATGGCACTAAGTGCCTCAGCCAGGCTTGGCTTCAACACCCCCAGGGACGGCAACTCCACCACCTCCCTGGGCAGCCCATTCCAATGCCAATCACTCTCTCTGACAACAACTTCCTCCTAACATCCAGCCTAGACTTCCCCTAGCACAACTTGAGACTGTGTCCCCTTGTTCTGTTGCTGGTTGTCTGGGAGAAGAGACCAACTCCACCTGGCTACAGCCTCCCTTCAGGTAGTTGTAGACAGTAATGAGCTCTGCCCTGAGCCTCCTCTTCTCCAGGCTAAACAACCCCAGCTCCCTTAGCCTCTCCTCACAGGGTTTGTGTTGCAGGCCTTTCACCAGCTTTGTTGCCCTTCTCATGGTGAGGGGCTCTTTAAACCCATCCCACCTCTGGAGGCATGAAAGGGACACTTGGGTTAGTTAACCACTTCCCCTAGAGGCTCAGGCCAGGTACATTTTACAGACTTCTGGCCAAACAGCTGCACAAACTATGGCACAAAGAAGTGCTGTTTGTGAGTGGCATTTGAGTATGTGGTGGTCATAAGGGAAGAAAACTCCTTCTGTGACTCTGATTCCAGCTCATGGGACATGACACCAAGAAAAGTTGAGTTCTTGCTTGCCTACAAGAGGCTGCTGCCAAAACAGAGTGTTCTGGTCAATGTATGTCAGCAATAACTTCTTCACACCACAGTTTGAGCAGAACTTTGGCCAAATGTCTGGAAAATATACCTGGTCTGAGCCTCTAGGGGAAGTGGTTAACCAAGCCAAGTGTCCTTTTCATGCCTTCAGAGTGCTCCTGACTGCGAGAAGGACATTTTAGTGCTGGAGCATGGCCAAAGAAAGGCAAAGAAGCTGCTGAAGGAGCTATAGCACAAATCTTCTGAGAGGGGCAGCTGAGGAAACTGAGGGTGTTTAGCCTGGAGAAAAGTTTGGACTAGATGACCTTCAAAGGTCTTTTCTAGCCTAAAGCCTTCTATGATTACATTGGCAAAGCCTCTAAGCAGAGACCTGATCCTTGGCCAGCAGTAAGTGTATGTCTGCTGGGCAACTGCAGTGAACAGATCTGTGCTCTCCCTTACTCTTTCCCTCTTGCATTTGCTTCTCTTCCAGCTGTAGATGTGTCAGTTCAAGACTAACCTCTAGCTAGCTCCCCATAACTCCTTGAAAGGATGCTGGAGAGGTGGATGTTGGCCTCTTGTCTCTAGAACCAGGTGATAGGACAAGAGAAAATGGCCTGAAATGGAGAGCTTTAGATTGGACATAAGGAAAAATTTCTATCCTGCAAAAGTGGTCAGGCAGTGGAACATGAACTCCACCACAGAGCTGGTGGAGTTACCATCCCTGGAGGTGTTCAAGAGATGTGTAAACATGGCACTACAGGACATGATTTAATGGCCATGGTTGTGTTAGGTTGATACTTGGATTTGAGGACCTTTGAGGTGTTCTCCAACTGAAACAATCCTGATTCCTCTCACAGGGGAGCTACACTCTCCCAGTTAGGTTGACAGTGGATTTGAAGACCTTTGAGGTGTTCTCCAACGGAAACAATCCTGATTCCTCTCACAGGGGAGCTACACTCTCCCAGTTAGGTTGACAGTGGATTTGAAGACCTTTGAGGTGTTCTCCAACGGAAACAATCCTGATTCCTCTCACAGGGGAGCTACACTCTCCCAGTTAGGTTGACAGTGGATTTGAAGACCTTTGAGGTGTTCTCCAACGGAAACAATCCTGATTCCTCTCACAGGGGAGCTACACTCTCCCAGTTAGGTTGACAGTGGATTTGAAGACCTTTGAGGTGTTCTCCAACGGAAACAATCCTGATTCCTCTCACAGGGGAGCTACACTCTCCCAGTTAGGTTGACAGTGGATTTGAAGACCTTTGAGGTGTTCTCCAACGGAAACAATCCTGATTCCTCTCACAGGGGAGCTACACTCTCCCAGTTAGGTTGACAGTGGATTTGAAGACCTTTGAGGTGTTCTCCAACTGACACAATCCTATGATTCCTCTCACAGGGAAGCTACAATCTCCTGAAAAGAGCTGGAACAGTTCAGGGGCACCCACCATTATACCTGCAAATGAAGTTGCTTAGACTTGAAGGGCGAAGTGGCAGTGGACCAGGTTGATGAAGGAGATAATTGCTTTTCTGCATTGCTGCATCATGTCCTTCAAAGGAGTTTCTCAGCTTTCTGCAGTCTTTCATGACAATCAATTTCAACAGTAATTGAGATTTGGGTCAAGTATGCTTAGAGTCAAATCAAAGTAGATTAAAAAGAACCTATGAAGACTACAGGAATAACTTGAAACTCAACCAAAATGCTTTTAATTTGTGGGGTTGGACACAATAGTTTCACATATGAAAGGATGCAGTTTCTAGAGCTTTGTGTTATTCAAATGTGTCTGTTTAATGTAGCTGTAGTTACCAGATGAAAGTTGGTAAAATGAGGCAGAAGGAGAAAAAAAAGACAAGAGCTTAGGGCTTGCTTTCATCCACTCCCACACTGGATTGGTGTTTCAGTGTCACAGAACGATTTAGGTTGGATGGGACCTCAAAGCTCAGCCAGTTCCAACCCCTGCCATCGGCAGAGACACCTCTCACTAGAGCAGGTTGCTCAAGGCCTCATCCAGCCTGGCTTGGAACACCTCCAGGGAGGAAGCATCCACAATCTCCCTGGGCAACCTATGCCAGTGTCTCACCACCCTCACTGTAAAGAGTCCTTTCCTATCATCTAGAGAACCCTTTCCTAACATCTAGGTTTATGCAGCCTCAAAATTGAACACTGAATCTCAGACTGGTTAGAATTGGAAAGGACATTTAAAGGTGATCTACTCCAGCCACCCAGCAGGGACACCTTCAACTAGATCTGGTTGCTCAGTCCTGTTCAACCTAATCTGGAATGGTTCCAGGGATGTGGCATCTAAAACCTTTCTGGGCAACCTAAGCCAGTGTCTCATTACCCTCAAGGCCAACAGTTCTCCGTCACTGCCCTTCAAAGCACAATCAGCAAAGTGCTTGTCTAAATGGCTACACACAAGAAAGTCCAGCTCATTTTAGATGGGATTTCATAGAATCACAGAATCAGCCAGGTTGGAAGAGACCTCCAAGCTCAGCCAGTCCAACCTAGCACCCAGCCCTGTCCAGTCAACCAGACCATGGCACTAAGTGCCTCATCCAGGCTTTGCTTCAACACCTCCAGGGACAGCGACTCCACCACCTCCCTGGGCAGCCCATTCCAATGCCAATCACTCTCTCTGCCAACAACTTCCTCCTGACATCCAGCCTATACTTCCCCTGGCACAACTTGAGGCTGTGTCCCCTTCTTCTGTTGCTGCTTGCCTGGCAGAAGAGCCCAACCCTACCTGGCTGCAGCCTCCCTTCAGGTAGCTGTAGGCAGCAATAAGCTCTACCCTGAGCCTCCTCTTCTGCAGGCTGCACACCCCCAGCTCCCTCAGCCTGTCCTCACAGGGCTGTGCTCCAGGCTCCTCACCAGCTTCCTTGCCCTTCTCTGGACACGTGCCAGTATCTCAACATCTCTCCATTTCCTTCATAAAAGGTACTGCTGTCCTTTTCTCCACCTCCAGACAGGTTCTCACACCCTTCCCCATGCCAACACAGCCATTCACACAGCTTGTGCTGGATCAGGTCGTCCAAAAAGCCTTGGTTTAATTTGCAAGGCAAGTTTTTTTAGCCAGATCAACTTGCTGATTGAGAAGATCAACCCTTTCAAGGTCAGCAGAGGGCAAATCAGCTTAGGCAGCTCATGAAAATGAGCTTTAAGATGGGACAAGATCTGTACAGACAACATTGAATACTAAACACCTACTTCAGCTGACTAATCACCTTGAAATCCTCAGGACATGAAGCTGGACAGACTGCATGAAGCAGCAGTCCAGAGGACAAAGCAAGTGTAGGTCCTCTGACTCACTCTCCAGAGTGGTCTGTCTGCCAGCTCCAGAGGGCATGAACCAATTCACAGAAACAGAGAATGCATGGAAGGGACCCTCAAGGCTCATCCTGTCCAGTCCCCTTACAGTGTGCAGGAACATCTCCAACCACTTTGCTCAGGGCCTCATCAAGCTTGACCTTGAATGCCTCCAGGGATCTCAACCACATTTCTGGGCAGTGTTCCATAGCCCTCATTGGTGAAAAACATCTCTGGTAAGGGATGCATATTAAGGGATGGAAAAAGCAAGATTGACAGCAATTAGGCCACACTTTTGCTCTAGGAAGCTTCTCTAGATGAGATAAAATAAGAACAGCTCACCAATAGAGCTTTGGGATTGGCCTTGCCCATGGCAGGGGATTGGAACTAGATGATCCTTGTGGTCCCTTCCAACCCTGACTGATTCTATGATTCTATGATTAACATTTTGCATCCAAGATGAAAAACAGAGCAGGGTGACTTCCACACCATGTTTTACATCTTGCCTATCCCATTGCCAGCTTAGTAGGACTGCTGAAACACATCAGCAATAAGAAGTTCATAAAGAAAACACTGTCCAGGATATCCTGGCTCCCCCTAATCCCTGTGTGCAAAAAGCACCCTCCAGCTACAGCTCAAGAAGACTCAATGGCTCAAAAGGTGTCTAGCCAGGTAAAGAGGAATGTGGTGATTTCCTTTCTTCTCCATAGAGAGGGACTCTCAGCTTTGTATTCCTGCTTTTGTTCAAGTGCTGAAGTTAATGTGTGCCCACCAGTTGTTCTACTCACCAGAGTGAAATCCCAGTGTGGTCCTGGAGTCAGAAAGGTGAAAGAGCTGCCTCGTCTCAGGGGGTACCTATGAGCAAACAAAAAAGGAATATGATGAATAACTTAGAGGTTGCTGTAGGTCACAAGTGGTTCTCCTCTGACTTGAGACCACATCCAAAGCTTGCCAGTTCAAGATACAACAAAACACTACTGGAAAGAGTCCAGTGGAGGCTACCAAAATGCCAAGGAAAGGCTGAGACATCTGAGGCTGTAGAGCTTGGAGAAGAGCAGACTGAGAGGGAATCTTCTCAATATTCCTCAATACCTAAAAGGTGGGAGACAAGAAGATGGGGCTGGACTCTTTTCAGCAGTGCACAGTGACAGGACAACAGCCAGAGGGAACAAACTGAAACACAGGAGGAGCCTATCTGAACATCAGGAAAAACTTCTTTGCTGTAAGGATCCTGGAGCAGGCTGCCCACAGAAGTTGTGGATGTCTCTGTAGAGATTCTAAACCCACCTGGACATGGTGATCTTGGGCAACCACCTGAAGGGTGGGTGACCTTTCATTTAGCAGGTTGGACTGAATGTTCTCCAGATGGTCCTTTTAACCCCCATTAAGCTGAAAGTTTGTAACTGGTAAACTAGATCTTGTTTCTGCTGCTTTGATGGTATCATGCACCAGCTGCGTTTCACACTGAAGTCATGAGAACAATGAAGAAAGCCACCAGGAAGGGGAGACCAAAAGGTTTGGCTGTGCTCCCTATGATGACACATAGAATCAAGCAGCTTGGAAGAGACCTCCAAGCTCAGCCAGTCCAACCTAGCACCCAGCCCTGTCCAATCAACCAGACCATGGCACTAAGTGCCTCAGCCAGGCTTTGCTTCAACACCTCCAGGGACAGTGACTCCATCACCTCCCTGGGCAGCCCATTCCAATGCCAATCACTCTCTCTGCCAACAACTTCCTCCTAACATCCAGCCTAGACCTCCCCTGGCACAACTTGAGGCTCTGTCCCCTTCTTCTGTTGCTGGCTGCCTGGCAGCAGAGCCCCACCCCACCTGGCTACAGCCTCCCTTCAGGGAGCTGCAGACAGCAATGAGCTCTGTCCTGAGCCTCCTCTTCTGCAGGCTGCACACCCCCAGCTCCCTCAGCCTCTCCGCACAGGGCTGTGTTCCATGATCTTGATTCTAGAGCAAAAAACAACAAATGGCTCTGTGCAAGAGAGGTCAGTAAAAAAAACTTCAGAGAAAAATCTTTTGACCACAGACCTGCTGATCTGACCAAGAAAAAGGATTAAAACAAACAAACAAAAAAAATTGACAACAATGACAACCTTGTGGCCCTGTTTTTCAAGGCTAACAATCATAGAATGGTTTAGGTTGGAAGGGACCTCAAAGATCATCCAGTTCCAAACATCTGCCATAGGCAGGGACACCTCCCACTAGAACAGGTTGCTCAAGGCCTCATCCAACCTGGCTTTGAACAGCTCCCTGGGCAACCTGTGCCAGTGTCTCACCACCCCCACTGCAAAGAACCCTTTCCTAACATCCAGTTTCAATCTCCCCTCTGCCAGTTTAAACCCATTCCTCCTCATCCTGTCATTACAAGACCTTGTCAATAGTCCCTCCCTAGCCTGCCTGTAGCCCCCTTCAGATACTGGAAGGCCACTCTAAGGTCTCCTTGAAGCCTTCTCTTCTCCAGGCTGCAGAGCCCCAGCTCTTGTAGCCTGTCCTCAGAGCAGAGCTGCTGCAGCCCTCTGAGCATCTTTGTGGCCCTCCTCTGGACTGGCTCCAACAGTTCCATCTTTGATCACATTCTGTGATTCTGTGCTCCACAACCTCCCTGGGCAACCTGTTCTAATGTCTCATCACCTTCACTGTAAAGAACTTCTTCCTACTCTCCAGCCTTAATCAACCCTCCCTAGGCACGAAACCTCCCTAGACCCATTTGGGACTAGAATTCTATGCACAAAACCCCACCAAACAGAGAGGGGAAAAAAAAAAGCTTCTCCATCCTCTGGCCAGAATAAGCATTTAAAATAAATGGTTACTGGAAACATACCTGAAGTCCACCAGACAGTGAAAGTTGGACCCTAACTTGTTTGCTTAACTCGCCGCTAGCACAATAAATGACTTGCATAAGGCAATGCTTTTCGCATTGTTCAAAGAGCAAGGATTACACAAAGGGCCTATTGTGTGTAAGAGTGTTCTGCTGCTTTAACTTTCTTGGATGCAAGAATGACTCAAGGAAAAAAAAAAGAAAAACCAACCCACAACTCAAGTCCTGGTTGTAATTTGATGGGAAACTGCAAGGCTGCACTTTGTTGCTTCCTTTCGCTTCAGCTTTGCAAGAGAGGGGATTCTGCTCTTTTGCTCTGCTCTCCTCAGACCCCACCTGGAGTCCTGTGTGCAGTTCTGGAGCCCCCAGCACAAGAATCATAGAATCAACCAGGTCAGAATCAACACCAGCATCAGTGGTACCTGAGGGGTGGTTGTAGCCAGGAGGAGGTTGCTCTCTTCTCTCAGGCGGCCAGCACCAGAACAAGAGGACACAGCCTCAAGCTACACCAGGGGAAATTTAGGCTTGAGGTGAGGAGAAAGTTCTGCACTGAGAGAGTCATTGGACACTGGAATGGGCTGCCCAGGGAGGTGGTGGAGTCGCCGTCCCTGGAGCTGTTCAAGGCAGGATTGGACGTGGCACTTGGTGCCATGGTCTAGCCTTGAGCTCTGTGGTAAGAGGTTGGACTTGATGATCTGTGAGGCCTCTTCCAACCTTGGTGGTACTGTGAGACTGAGGTGTTGGTGACATCGTTGCCATCACAGGTTGAGGCTGATATTAGTTTTGTATATATTTGAATATATTTCATAGAATCATAGAATCAACCAAGTTGGAAGACACCTCCAAGCTCATCCAGTCCAACCTAGCACCCAGCCCTGTCCAGTCAACCAGACCATGGCACTAAGTGCCTCAGCCAGGCTTTGCTTCAACACCTCCAGGGATGGCGACTCCACCACCTCCCTGAGCAGCCCATTCCACTGCCACTGTTTGTGACATTGAGGGGAAAACCTTCTCCCCATTAGGCACTGCAGCTGACTGCTTGTGACACTCTTAGGATCACAGAACAGTTTGAACTTCCTCCTAACATCCAACCTACGTTTCCGCCGGCACAACTTGAAACTGTGTCCCCTTGTTCTGTTGCTGCTTGCCTGGCAGAAGAGCCCAACCCCACCTGGCTACAGCCTCCCTTCAGGTAGTTGTAGACAGCAATGAGGTCACCCCCGAGCCTCCTCTTCTTCAGGCTAAACAACCCCAGCTCCCTCAGCCTCTCCTTTGCTTGAACACCTCCAAGTGACTCAACCACCTCTTTGGGCAGCCCATTCCAATGCCAATCACTCTTTGATCACATTCTGTGATTTGGTACTCCACAACCTCCCTGGAGGTGTTCAAGAGCAGGTTGGACAAAGGCTTGAGCTACCTGGTATAGTGAGAACTCCTCCTGCCTGTGGCATGGGGGTTGGTACTGGATGATCTCCATAGTTGCCTGCAAATCAAACTGTTCTGTGATCCTAAGAGTGTCACAAGCAGTCAGCTGCAGTGCCTAATGGGGAGAAGGTTTTCCTCTCAATGTCACAAACAGTGACAGTGGAATGGGCTGCCCAGGGAGGTGGTGGAGTCACTCTCCCTGGAGGTGTTCAGGAAAAGCCTGGCTGAGGCACTTAGTGCCATGGTCTGGTTGACTGGATAGGGCTGGGTGCTAGGTTGGACTGGATGAGCTTGGAGGTCTCTTCCAACCTGGTTGATTCTGTTCTAAACTGCACCTTTCTTCTTCAGGCTGAGATGCCACAGGTTTATCAAAAACCTGGAAATAGCATAGGAATACAAATCCTTCTGACCTTCAAGGCACTCAATCTCTAGCATTATTCAGGCATTACTGAGACCTCATTGCTCTCTACAGCTACCTGAAAGGGGGCTGTATTGAAGTAGGGGTCTGTCTCTTCTCCCTAGTATCAGGTGACAGAACAAGAGGAAATGGCCTGAAACTGTGCAAGGGGAGTTTTAGACTGAGTATTAGGAACTATTTCTTTACTGAAAGAGTGGTCAGACATTGGAGCAGGCTGCCCAGGGAGGTGATGAAGTCACCATCTCTGAAGCTGTTCAAGAAATCTCTGGACATGGCACTTTGGGACATGGTTTAATGGCCACGGTGGTGTTAGGTTGATGGTTGAACTCCATGGTCTTGGAGATCTTTTCCAACCAAATGAGTTCTATGATTCTATGAAAGTTCACCTTGCAGAGTATTAAGTAGGGCATAACGTCAGCAGCTTGTATGAGAAGGGAAAAGCATTTCTTTGGGAGGTTTGTGCAGGGTGGGGTGTTCTGGATTTGTGTTTGGAAAGTATAAATCAACCACCTAGAAAGTACTTCTGCACTTCCACCACTCAACGTACAGCAACAGAATAAATAGGCTCTACAGTGGGATCTGGCAAAGATGGAGCAATGGATTGGAGCCAAAAGAATTAGGTTCAAGTAAGCTAAGGGCTGGGTCCTGCATTTGGGTCACAACCACCCTAGGAACACTCCAGGCTGTGGGTAGTGATTGGAAACTGCCCAGCAGAAAAGAACCTGGGAGTGTTGGTTGACAACCACTGGAGACTGAGCCACTGTGTGCCCAGGTGTCCAAGAAGGCAACCAGCCCTGGCCAATCAACCAGACCATGGCACTAAGTGCCCCAGCCAGGCTTTGCTTCAACACCTCCAGGGACAGTCACTCCACCACCTCCCTGGGCAGCCCATTCCAATGCCAATCACTCTCTCTGACAACAACTTCCTCCTAACATCCAGCCTAGACCTCCCCTGCCACAACTTGAGGCTCTGTCCCCTTCTTCTGTTGCTGCTTGCCTGGCAGAAGAGCCCAACCCCACCTGGCTACAGCCTCCCTTCAGGGAGTTGTAGACAGCAATGAGCTCTGCCCTGAGCCTCCTCTTCTGTAGGCTGCACACCCCCAGCTCCCTCAGAGGGAACATGAAGAACATTTTCTACCTCAAAGAGGGCTGTGTCAAGGCTTGGATCAGGCTGCCTGACCTTAACATCTCATCTGTCCTAGAAATTTTAACTCTTTGGACTAGTTTATTTTATTTCTAGGCAACTTGCTATTCTCTAGATATTTTATATAAATACACACAGATATCTAAAACAAATACAGGCTGGGTGATGAATGGCTGAGAGCAGCCCTGAGGAAAAGGACCTGGGGGTCTGGGACGATGAGAAGCTCAACATGAGCCTGCAGTGTGCACATGCAGCCCAGACAGCAACCTTGTGCTGGGCTGCAGCAAGAGCAGTGTGGCCAGCAGGGCAAGGGAGGGGATTCTGCCCCTTGGCTCTGCTCTCCTCAGACCCCACCTGGAGTACTGTGTGCAGTTCTGGAGCCCCCAATACAAGAAGGACATGGAACTGCTGGAGCCAGTCCAGAGGAGAGCCACGAAGATGATCAGAGGGCTGCAGCAGCTCTGCTATGAGGACAGGCTGAGAGAGTTGGGGCTCT
>WAAF01008209.1:76341-98918 GCA_013400475.1 Tricholaema leucomelas
TACAAAAAAGCTGTGGAGGGACTTTTGAGGCTGTCAGGGAGTGACAGGACTGGGGGGGAATGGAGCAAAGCTGGAGGTGGGGAGAGTCAGAGTGGAGGTGAGGAGGAAGTTGTTGAGCATGAGAGTGGTGAGAGGCTGGAATGGGTTGCCCAGGGAGGTGGTTGAGGCCCCATGGCTGGAGGTGTTTCAGGCCAGGCTGGCTGAGGCTGTGTGCAGCCTGCTCTAGGGTAGGGTGTCCCTGAGCATGGCAGGGAGGTTGGAACTGGCTGCTCCTTGTGGTCCCTTCCAACCCTGACTGATTCTAATACACCAAACTATGAACTTGTGTTCATAAAACATATGAACACAAAAATTAAGCTACCTCCAAGTCCCATAGTCAGGAATTATGACTTATGTAAAAATGAGAGGAAGCTATTCCTCAGACCACACCACCTTCAGCTACCTTAAGATCAGCCAAAACCTTTTAATACAATCACAATGTCTGTGTGACACTGCTCCAGAAAGGAAAGTGGCATTTCCAAGAACCACATACCAGTGTGCTCTGGTTGTTAGATGGAGAAGAAGCTTCTAGAAGGGAACATTCTTTGGGATGTTTTTTTTATGAGTACAAACTGCTCAGGAAGAAAATCTGGGAATGAGCATTGGATGTTTTTAAAACAGAGGCTTTTTATTCCTTAGGAGAAAGAAAATTCCTCAGTCTTTAATCCCAACATCTGACCTGCCTGGGCTATAATTTATGAGTTTGATTAAACCTTCCTTGACTACAGATAGAAAAGCAAAGAGATAATTAATGGTCTGCAAACTGTGCCATGTAGGGCTATAATGAGTTACCAGCTCAGTTTCTAAGGCTGGCTTCAGCTTTCAATGCTGGGAAGTAGGAGCACAATTTTATTCCATGAACGTTCATCTCCTGACACCAAAGGCAGCCAAACTGTGGCATGGAAGACACAAGAAGCTTGCAAACTGTTCACAGTAACTCCTACAATGCATGGGAGATGCTTGTAGGTGCTGCAGCTTCATTATCTAGGTCTTAGATGCATCCTAAGTTGTGCTCTCTGCTAGTGAGCAGCTTCATACCTACAGACCCATTGCTCCTGTTGAGAAGAAGCAAGAGTTTAGGTTGTTTGTACAAGGACACTCAGCTTCCAACCAAATGGAGATTTTAAGGAATGGAATAGCAAAAGCATGATGAGGACCAGCTGGAGGGGACAGGTGTTCAGCCTGAAGAATCACAAAATCATAGAATGGTTTAGGGTGAAAGGGACCTCAAGGATCATCCAGCTCCAACCCCCTGCCATAGGCAGGGACACCTCCCACTAGAGCAGGTTGCCCAAGGCCTCATCCAGCCTGGCTTTAAACACCACCAGGGAGGAAGCATCCACAACCTCCCTGGGCAACCTGCGCCAGTGTCTTACCACCCTCACTGTAAAGAACTTCCTCCTAATATCCAGTCTCAATCTCCCCTCCTCCAGCTTAAACCCATTCCCCCTCATCCTGACATTACCAGACCTTGGGTGAACCCCAGAACAAGGTGGTAGACCAATAGAACAAGGGGACACAGTCTCAAGCTGTGCCAGGGCAGGTCTAGGCTGGATGTTAGGAGGAAGTTGTTGGCAGAGAGAGTGATTGGCATTGGAATGGGTTGCCCAGGGAGGTAGTGGAGTGACCAAGGCAGGAGGTGGAGGAGTCACCATGCCTGGAGGTGTTCAAGCCAAGCCTGGCTGAGGCACTCAGTGCCATGGTCTGGTTGGTTGGCCAGGGCTGGGTGCTAGGTTGGACTGGATGAGCTTGGAGGTCTCTTCCAACCTGATTGATTCTATGATTCTATTCTATGATTCTATGACCTGGCAGTGTTGCTTGAGAGCTGACTGTAAAAGGAGCAAACGTCTGCACAGGTTACTGTGCTAGTTTGAGCCTAGCTGGAATGTGAGAAGAACTAGATTACAGGCTGTGAAAGAAAAATAATGGTGAGGTCTACTTCGCTCATAGGCTTGCTGAAATGTGTAAGAACAAAAAGCAAAACACAGATTAACCAGTCTCACTTCTGCTGGGGAACTGGCTGGGCTGCATCTCTCTCTCTAACCTCACCCTCCATTTTTGGCTAATCCACTTTGCTTCCTAACCCCCCTGGCCAAACCTCCATTCTTCCTTAGGACTGGGGTAAGGTTGAGAGGGGTAGGGGGAAGGTGAAGGGGCGGTTGGGAGCCCCTCCTGGGAAGGCAGGTTTCTGGGAGGGGAGTTGTGTTTCTGTAGTACCTTTTACCTGGTATATTTCCAGGGACGGCGACTCCACCACCTCCCTGGGCAGTCCATTCCAGTAGCCAATGACTCTCTCAGTGAAGAACTTTCTCCTCACCTCAAGCCTAAATTTCCCCAGGCACAGCTTGAGGCTGTGTCCTCTTGTTCTGGTGCTGGCTGCCTGAGAGAAGAGAGCAACCTCCCCCTGGCTACAACCACCCTTCAGGTAGTTGTAGACAGCAATAAGGTCTGCCCTGAGCCTCCTCTTCTCCAGGCTAAACAATCCCAGCTCCCTCAGCCTCCTCCTCCTGGTCACTCAGGTGTGGGGAGAAATGCAGCTAATCCTTCCCACAAAAGGCATAATATAGAAGTATCTGCCCCAGCTATGAAGTTCTCTTTGGTCCTCTAAATGCCCCACACCTCTCTTGCAACAACACAGCCCATTACAGATCAGCTGCTCTTTCCTCCTCTTCAGTGCTAATAAGAGGACTCAAGAGAAGAGGGCAAATAAAGAAAACAGACTCCTCTTCCTCCTCATGCCACCAACATCAACAATGTTCTGGAAATAGGTATTACATAATCCAAGCATGACTGAGGATGGAAGGGACCTCTGGAGATCATCCAGTGCAACCCCCATGATAAGGCAGGGTCGTGCACAGCAGGTTGTGCAAGACCATAAGGTCCATGCAGGTTTGGGATCTCTGCAGAGATGGAGGCTACACAACCCTGCCTGCTCCAAGGTTCTGGCACCCTCACAGGAAAGAAGTTTTCCCTCCTGTTATTTGTCCTAGAACCTGGTATCACAGACACTTCCTGACCTTAAGAGAACTGAGCCTTTTGTGGTGTGAAGAGATCTTACTGCTTTTCCTTCCTTTTCAAGTCTTCAGCCAAGTACAAGGAGCTGAGACCTGACAAGAGCCGCCAGGAGTGGCAAACAGGCATGGAGGGAAGTAGATTCTTCTGCTAAGTGGAGAAAACACCTTTAGGAGAGTGGCCTCTTATCTCAAAGCTTCATCACATCTCCAGGTGCCCCCCTCTGCAGTTAGTGCTAACTGAGCCGTGAGGAGGTACCACTTAAGCTATGATCACTGGGATGAGTCTTTACAGAACTGCTTTTCTTTTTGCTCTGCTCAAGCCTCCAAAGCTCTCCAGAAGCACAGAGCCAAGTTTAGTCACCTGCATGACTACCACACCTATTATGTGCAGATGGATGACTCATGATTGCTCAGATGGGTATCCCTTGCATGCTCTGTCAAGAGTCTGAACACAGTGCTGGTAAAATAAAGGCCAGTGATGACCACAGGAGCAATCCTGGCAGTTTTACCTAACTCCTCTCACAACACAAGATGAGAGAAAGCAGAACAAAGCTTGATTGGTTGTTGCTCAAAACACTCCATGATTAATTAAGACAAGTGCAGAGTGGCCTGGACACAATGTTTTAGTACCTGAAGATAGCAGCTGGATGTAGTTAATTGTGGTGTTTACTACAGAGCTGTTGTAAGAGCCCAGCCCAGTCATAGGAATGTTCATACAGATTTCTGCTGTGTCACCCAAAGGGAAAGACCTAAGTTGACTTCAGTCACTTCCTTGAAGATTCCTCTTGATAAACTGTCTCCAGCATAATTTCCTTGCTTGAGACAGGACAAGCAGATACAAACTCCTTCCTTATCTTACCAGGCTGGAGACAAGCAGAAAAGGTTAATTATAGCTGAGTGATTCATGCAACTTTGAAGTCCATCTCAAACTTTGAAGCCCATCTCTGGAGACTTTTGAGACCGACCTGGATGTGTTCCTGTGCGATCTGCTTTAAGTGATCCTGCTCTGACAGAGGGGTTGGCCTTGATGATCTTTAGAGGTCCCTTGCAATGCTTATGATTTTGTGATATGTGTCCAGTTCAGGGCTTCTCAATTCAAAAGAGATGTTGAGGTACTGAAAGTGTCCAGAGAAGGGTGATGAAGCTGGTGAGGGGCCTGGAGCACAGTCCTGTGAGGAGAGGCTGAAGGAGATGGGGGTGTGCAGCCTGCAGAAGAAGAGACTCAGGGCACACCTCATTGCTCTCTGCCAGGCAAGCAGCAACAGAACAAGGGGACACAGTCTCAAGTTGTGCCAGGGAGGTCTAGGCTGGATGTTAGGAGGAAGTTGTTGGCAGAGAGAGTGACTGGCATTGAAATGGGCTGCTTAGGGAGGTGGTGGAGTCACCATCCCTGGAGGTGTTCCAGAAAAGCCTGGCTGAGGCACTTAGTGCCATGGTCTGGTTGACTGGATAGGGCTGGGTGCTAGGTTCGACTGGATGAGCTTGGAGGTCTTTTCCAACTTGGCTGATTCTATGATTCTCTGATAAGAACTCCAGGGTCACAAAGATAATGTGACTGCACAAAAATACCTCTGGGAGATGTAAACCACTGCAGCAAGGCACTGGCAAAGAGCAGCTCTCCAAAGTAAGAAGAGGAGAAGGGCAATCTTGTTGAGACTGTACAGAAAGAACAAACACTTCTGTTTTGGTACCCTCTGTTTGCCTCAAGAAATGAATGTTCCAGGCTGATTACCAGCAAATGATGATTACTACCAGTCTTGCCAACAGTAAATCTTGCCAGAGCCTGTCAAAATAGAGATTGCCATGCTGATGGTCTGTAGAGAGATTAGCTCTGACATATTTTTAACCTCAAGAGCATGTGTCATTGGTAGTTTCAAGCTAGCCTGTAAACCAGATTTAGAAAACCAGCTACCAGTATTGAGAGATGCAGGAGAAGCCCTGGACACAAAACCTGTTCAGCAACATAGCAGAGGAGGAGCTGGGGCCCCAATAATCTTAATACAGGAAGTTTGGGCAATTTAGTAGATAAGATATTGATAAAGGCAAGTGGGCAGGCTTTGCCTTTTTTGGTTCACATTGTTGCCTGGTGAAGGAAACAGTCATTGTTCACCACCTTCCTTGAATAAACACCAGGATCCTCTCAGCAGCATGGGACGGTATCAGCACAGCGACGCTGGGGAGAGCTTGGCCAAATCTGTCCTCAGAACTTAACTTTGAGGTTGATGATTCCCTTCAGAGCTGGACATGCTTGGAGGTTCAGAAGGGAATCATACAACGGTTTGGGTTAAAAGGGACCTTAAAGATCATCTAGTTCCAGCCCCACAACTGCTTTGACAGAGGCATCTTCCAGTAGACCAGGCTGCTCAAGGCATTAGGCAACCTGGCCCTGAACATCTCTAGGGAGGGAGCATCCACAACCTCCCTGGGCAACCTGTGCCAGGGTCTCACCACTCTCAATGGAAAGAATTTCTTCCTCATCTCCAGTCTAAATCTCCCCTCCTTCAGCTTCAATCCATTCCCTCCCATCTTAGCACTACAAACCCTTGCATAAAGTCCTCCCCCAGCTTTCTTGTAGCTCACTTCTCTTCTCCAGGCTGCATGGCCTCAACTCTTATGGCCTGAAGGGTTAACAGCAGTGAAAAGTCCAACCTTATTTTAATTTATTGAGAAGCAAATTGGTCCTGTCAAATCATAGAATCAACCAGGTTGGAAGTGACCTCCAAGCTCAACCAGTCCAACCTAGCACCCAGCCCTATCCAATCAACTAGACCGTGGCACCAAGTGCCTCATCCAGGGACACCTCCAGGGATGGCAACTGTGTTGCTTAAGCATCTTTTCATTGTTTGTCTTCACGGCAGACAGGGGCCTCTGTGTTGGCTTTTTCTGGGGGAGAGGGAGTGAGGGAAGGAGAAAAAAAAGTCATAAATAAGAACTTGGTGTCAACAAAAATCCAAATGATATCCACAAAGGATGTGCTGGAGCAGAATCTCATTAGTCAGACCAGAGGACAAAGCACAGAAGAGCTTCACTCACCAGAGCAAGTTCCCATTTTCAATTGTTACTTGAGACATTTTCCTCCCTTTTTACTGTAAATCCACACTGCCTAGTCAGCATCACTCCACATAGTCTGCACTTTGTAAAAGCTTATTTTTTGATGACTTCTCCAGGAAACTGCATAAATGCTTTGATCTGGCAGTTCTCTTAACGTTTTCAAGCTCCAAAATACATTCTTCAGACTGGGCAGCAGTTCTCTGTTTCCTTCCCCTCTGACTTCCAATCTCCTCTCTCTCTCTCTCCCTCCCCCCACCCAGTGCAAGCTGTTGTTAAATCTAAACCTCTTGCACCAGTAAAGTAGTGGGGAATATTAAAGTAACACCAAGAGATTAAAAGTCAGTCTTTCCCCAGAGGAGCCAGCCACACCGGTGATTCCTGTTTTTGAATGACAAGAACAGAAAAGCTCCACAAAGAGTCTTTTGAATTTCCATTTAAAGCTCTTCTGCAGGCAGAGGGAAATAAATAAACAAAAGAGATCCTCTGGAGTCTCCTCTGAAGAGATTCCAAATCCACCTGGACATTGCAATCCTGGGCAACTTGGTATAGGTGACCCTGCTTTAGCAAGGGCATTGGACTAGATGATTTCCAGAGGGTCTTTCCAACCTTCGATGTTCTGGAGAAGAGCAGCCTGAGAGGGGAATCTTCTCAATGCTTGGCAATAGCTAAAAGGTGGGGGGCAAGAGGATGAGACTTTCAGTGGTGCCAAACAACAGGACAAGAGGCAATGGGTACAAACTGCGACATGGGAGGTTCCACGAAGAGAAGTTTGTTGACTTTGAGGGTGCTGGAGCAGGCTGCCTAAAGAGATTGTGGAGTTTCCTTCTCTGGAGAGATTCCAAATCCACCTGGACATTGCAATCCTGGGCAACTTGGTATGGGTGACCCTGCTTTAGCAAGGGCATTGGACTAGATGATTTCCAGAGGGTCTTTCCAACCCTCAATGTTCTGGAGAAGAGCAGCCTGAGAGGGGAATCTTCTCAATGCTCTGCAAGAGCTAAAAGGTGAGGGGCAAGAGGATGAGACTTTTTCAGTGGTGCCAAACAACAGGACAAGAGGCAATGGGCACAAACTGCAACATGGGAGGTTCCACGAAGAGAAGTTTGTTGACTTTGAGGGTGCTGGAGCAGGCTGCCTACAGAGATTGTGGAGTTTCCTTCTCTGGAGAGATTCCAAACCCACCTGGACATTGTGATCCTGGGCAATCTACTGTGGGTGCCGCTGCTTTAGCAGACAAAACTGAACTAGATGACCTCCAGGGGTCCCTTCCGACTTCCACCATGCTGGGAATCCTGTGATTTCCAACTTACTGTAGTTAGTATTTTTACCTCAACAACATCTAGAAGCCTCAGGCAGTGTAAGAGGCCTCCCGAGCACTCTGCAAACAAACTCTGAGTAAGGGCACTTAGGGCAGTGCTTGTCACGGTTCCTTATCTCGAAAAGCCCCAGAGTAAAAGCCTTACTTGAAGAGAAAAATCTCTTGAGAGACATTTTAAATATCTCAAAGCAAGAGAGAAGAACTCAGCACTTCAGTGGCTGAAGAGGAAAATGGTGCTGGGTGAACTCTCCATGGAGTTCAAGTTTGCAGGCTGCTTCCCTATCATTAATGCTGCCTCATTAAGGGCTCTGGCTGCCAGCAGCACACAAAAGGAAGCGGGCTCCTTGCAGCCCTAATTATATAGAGAGCAGAAGAATGATGAGTTGCTCTCTGGAAATGTGGTTTAGAAAAGCTTGCAATAACTTTCTGGCAGCAGCAAGCAGCAGGGTTTGCAACACTGGGGCAATTAGTAATTCCAGCAGGCTCAGCTTGCAAATAGCAAAGCTCTGAAAAGCCACAGCAGTAGAGTTAAACGGCGATCAACACCTCCTCAGTCCACCTACCACTTGGAGAGGACCCGAGCAGTGCTACTGCCGAGCTTGAGAACTTTTTGTACCTTTCAGACGTTCTGGAATAGACATTATTTTGTCCTTTTATGTTGGAACAAGCTCTTCTCCTCAAAGGAAGCGCCTTCAGACACTCTGGGCAGGTTTAAGTTATACAAGGAACACGAAATTTTCGTTTCAAAAGGCTGATGAAGTTCAGCACAGACTGCAGGGGAAGAGTGACTTTTCCATTTTGGAAGTGTTTGCTCCTCGTAGGTACTGGTGGAACATTACAGCTGTTTGTCTGAAGAAGCAATCAGCAGCAGCAGCGCTGGACACAAAGCAGATAAGCCCCAAGGAGATTAAACATGCACACTGATAGCCCTAAATAATCACACGCCTGACCTCTGCAGAGCTGCACATGAACAGTCCCTCCACAGCCAACACAGCAACAGCCAGCTTCACCTCAGGAGTGAGGTGATATCTTCTCACCACAGACTTCCCTTATGACCCAAGCATCTTCCTTTCAGTTTGCCTTCGCACTTCCCTCCCCCAACCCCGCTCCAAGCCGGATTCAGGGAACAGCGCTGTGGTTAAGGCTGGCAGCCAGAGCTTGCTGCACAGAGACAGAGGAGGTCTCTTCAGCAGCACATGGTCAGATCTCCTCCCTTTCCCACCCTGATCCTTTTCCAACTGTTCAAGTTACTTTGACGTTGACGTTTAGCACACAGGGGCATTTTTCCTGGTGGAATGATGCACACCACAGCACACCATCCCCCGGGCACTGAAATGAAACAACAATAGCCTTTTGTGGAAGATTATTTGCAGGAGTTCAGTGACTCAGTTTACAACAGGACTGTGCAAACATTTGCTCTCACCAAACCAAGAGGTAGCAAACATAAGCCTGGCGAGGAAAAACTCTGGTCAACTTTGCTCCAAGCTTGGCCTGCTGAGACAGCTCTGCAGCTGCACAGACTGCCTTCAGCTGCCATCCTGATGGCAACAACCCCATAAACATCCCAGAGCAGCTTTACTGCTAAGGAAACATGGATGTTCTGAGGAATCCATAATCACAGGTCATGTCCCAGCTGAGAGGACAGAAGCACAGAATCATGCAGTTGTTTAGGCTGGATCAGACCTTTAACATCGTCATTGGAATGGGCTGCCCAGGGAGGTGGTGGAGACACTGTGCTTGGAGGTGTTCAAGGAAAGCTTGGATGAGGCACTTAGTGCCATGGTCTGGTCGACTGGACAGGGCTGGGTGCTAGGTTGGACTGGATGAGCTTGGAGGTCTCTTCCAACCTGGTTGATTCTGTGATCAGGCCCAAGCATTAACCTGCCACAGTCAAGTCCACCATGAAACCATGGCCCTCAGCAACATGTTTACAGAGCTTTTAAACCCTTCAAGGGACAGGGATTCCAACATTGTTCTGTACAGCCTGGGCCAGCGCTTGACAACTCTTCTGGGGGAACAGATTGTACCTCATTTCCAACCTAAGTGCCATGGCCTAGTTGATTGGATAGGACTGAACTGGATGATCTCAGTTGGATAGGTTGGACTGGATGATCTTGGAGAGCTCTTCCAGCCTGGTTGATTCTATGATAAACCTCCCCTGGTACAACTTGAGGTTGCTTCCTCTTGTCCTATCACTTGTTCCTTGGGAAAAATGACCAAACTCCATCTGGCTTCAATCTCATTAAAGGGAATTTTAGAGAGCCAGGTCTCCCCTCAGTCTCCTTAGCTCCAGGCTAAACAAACCCAGGTCCCTCAGTTGCTCCTCACAAGACCTGTTCTCCAAACTCTTCACCAGCTTCATCATCTTTCTCTGCACATGCTCCAGCACCTGAATGTCCTTTTTTGGACTGAGGGGCCCAAAACTTCAGTCAGCATCTGTCACTAGACATGAGTCAGAGCTGTGGTACAATCCCTCTTACGAGGCTCAGAGGATACTGGCATCCCTGCAGACTCAACAGCATTAATGTCTTCATGCCAGTGACATCCCAGAACATTGCCCAGCTGCTCCTTCAGCCGGGCATTGCCCTTGCTTCCATCCATACTTTGTTTTGGAAGACAACAGGAACAGACTGTCCTCCACACAGCCTTAGAGAGCACCCAGGGGCAGAGCTGCACAAAGACACCTCCAGTTCTGCAAGCAGGTATTCTTGCCTGCAAGCAGGTACAAGAGGATTAGGGCACTAATCCCTCATTAGGAAAAGAAAAAGCTTCATTCCTCTTGAGGAAAATGAAAGCTGCTGACAGGACTAACATCTCCTGATGCATGGATCAGCACATGCTATGTGTAGTAATTCTGCCCACTTCAGAGTTATTTGTACTCTCCTTCCCAGAGATATGATGTAAATGCTGAAGCAGAGGGAGGAGGAGAAGGACTGGAGGGAGAAGTGATGCAGCTGCTGACAAAATATTTCTCTTGTCAGCAGGCGTGCAAAAGCTTTTGCTGCTGCAGAATCATCTCTGGCAGAAGAGCACAGATCCTTGTGGCAGAGCTGACGCACTCCCAGAGCTCTGGAGCCACCGAGTTCCATGCATCAGGTCCTTGTCAATCAAGCTGTGCACAACTTCTCCCAGGAATGAGGAGCTAGGAGATAATCCTAACACATTAAAAACCAGGACCAGAAATAAAACCACACCAACACCACATGCTGAACCTCAGCTCCCCTTTTCCTGCTGAGCATGGATAGCCAGGCCAGGGCTCAGCTCACCTGTCAGCCCCACGATGGGGTGGCAGTTGTCCAGACTCTCCTGTCACTCCTGGAAAGAGGGTGACACTTCCAGCTAGGCATTTTAAGCTGGCTTGGCTTTGCCCTGGAGGTGCCTCTCTCTCTGCAGCAGCCATAAAAGAACCTTGTGTGAGGCTCAGATTTAAGTGACTGGCTTTTAAGTGACCAAAGTTAGGTGAAATTAATCTTTCATGTGATGCTCAGGAGACAGCAGCTGACAAAAGTTCCAGTCAGGGCTCAGGTGCAGTATTCACAAACACATTCTGGGCTCACTTGACCACATGAAAGTAGCTGCATAGGTGATAGCAGGTACCTCTAAAGGCTTAGAGAAGTCTTTAGAATAGAATCAACCAGGTTGGAAGAGACCTCCAAGATCATCCAGTCCAACCTAGCACCCAGCCCTGGCCAATCAAACAGACCATGGCACTAAGTGCCTCATCCAGTCTTTTTCTTGAACACCTCCAGGGACGGCAACTCCACCACCTCCCTGGGCAGCCCATTCCAATGCCAATCACTCTCTCTGCCAACAACTTCCTCCTAACATCCAGCCTAGACCTCCCCTGCCACAACTTAAGACTGTGTCCCCTTGTTCTGTTGCTAGTTGCCTGCAGCAGAGCCCAACCCCATCTGGTTACAACCTCTCTTCAGGTAGTTGTAGACAGCAATGAGCTCTGCCCTGAGCCTCCTCTTCTGCAGGCTGCACACCCCCAGCTCCCTCAGCCTCTCCTCATAGGGTTTGTGTTCCAGGCCCCTCCCCAGCCTTGTTGCCCTTCTCTGGACACCTTCCAGCACCTCAACATCTCTCTTGAATTGAGGAGCCCAGAACTGGACACAGCACTCAAGGTGTGGCCTGAGCAGTGCTGAGCACAGGGGCAGAAGAACCTCCCTTGTCCTGCTGGCCACACTGCTCCTGAGCCAGCCCAGGATGCCATTGGCTCTGCTGCCCACCTGGGCACTGTTGCCTCATCTTCAGCCCACTATCCACCAGTACCCCCAGGTCCCTTTCTTCCTGGCTGCTCTCAGCCACTCTGTCCCCAACCTGTAGTGCTGCTTGGGGTTGTTGTGGCCAAAGTGCAGAACCCTGCACTTGGCCTTGTTCAATCTCATCCCCTTGGCCTCTGCCCACCCATCCAGCCTGGCCAGGTCCCTCTGCAGGGCTCTCCTACCTTCCAACAGATCAACATCTGCTCCTAGTTTGCTGTCATCTGCAAACCTACTGCTGCTGGACTCAATCCCCTGGTCCAGATCATCAATAAAGATGTTGAACAGGCTTTATTCCAAAGAGCTCACAACCTCTTCAGTAATTTTGGTGCCAAGGGCAGAAATGAGCTGTGCTACAGAGAAAGCACCACCGTGAGAAGAAATGGAAGCAGACTGCTTGTGGCAAAGATGTTGATGTGAGCAGAGGACAACACACAAGCATGAATAATGCCATGAGGTATTCTGGAGAGCATTCAAGGAGGAAGCAAATGTTGTAAACAATATCTGTGCTTAAAGGAAAGCACTGTCCCAGAGACTAAACTCAAAGATAAGGCAATCTTCACACCTGATTATATGTACCAAAGTGAAGGTCACAGTCTAAGCTCTTTACTACAAGGATGGTGAGACACTGGAATGGATTGTCCAGAGAAGTTGTGGACATCTTTTCCCTGGAAGTATTTAACACCAAGCTAGATGAGATATTGAGCAACCTGGTCTAGTGGGAGGTGTCCCTGGCAACAGGCAGGAGGGTTAGAATTTGGTGATCTTTAAGTGCTCTTCCAACTTGAATCATTCTGTGACTCTATGATGGTTTCTGGGTGCTTTAATGAACCACTGATGCTTTCAGACTGACTGACATAGAACGGTTTGGCTTGGAAGTGACCTTAAAGACCATCTAGTTCCAAACCTCCTGCCACAGGCAGGGACACCCCCCCACTAGATGAGGCTGCTCAAAGTCTCATCCAGTCTGGCCTTGAATATTTCCAGAGAGGGAGAATCCACAACCTCCCTGGGCAACCTGCTTCAGCATCTCATCTCCCTAACTAAAGAATTTCTTCCTAACCTCCAGTCTCAATCTCCCCCGTCTCAAGCTTCAAACCATTCCCTCTCATTCTATCACTACAAAGCTCTGTAAACAATCCCTCCCCAGCTTTCTTGTAGAACCCCTCAGGTACTGGAAGGCCCCTGTAGGGTCTCTCCAGAGATCTTCTCATCATTGGACATGCTGGAGTGTGTCCAGAGAAGGGCCATGAGGATGGTCAAAGGGCTGCAGCAGCTCTCCTATGAAGACAGACTGAAAGAGTTGGGGCTGTGCAGTCTGGAGAAGAGGAGACTCCCAGGTGACCTTCTTGTGGCCTTCCAGGATCTGAAGAGGGCCTCAAAAAAAGCTGGGGAGGGACTTTTTAGGCTGTGAGGGAGTGACAGGACTGGGGGGGATGGAGCAAAGCTGGAGGTGGGGAAAGTCAGAGTGGAGGTGAGGAGGAAGTTGTTGAGCATGAGAGTGGTGAGAGGCTGGAATGGGTTGCTCAGGGAGGTGGTTGAGGCTTCATGCCTGGAGGTGTTTAAGGCCAGGCTGGCTGAGGCTGTGGGCAGCCTGATCTAGGGTAGAGTGTCTAGATCTAGGATGCCCATGGCAGGGAGGTTGGAACTGGCTGATCCTTGTGGTCCCTTCCAACCCTGACTGATTCTATGAATTAAGACCAGGCTGGATGAGGCTTTGAACAACCTGGTCTAGTGGAAGATGTCCCTGCCTAAGGCAGGGGATGGGGAACTAAATAATTCTTAAGGTCCTTTCCAACTGAAGCCATTTAATGAATCTGTGATGATTCTATGATCTCAGGGTGCTTCAGTGAACCACTGCCCCTTTCAGATTAACTTCACCTGGCTTGTTTTCATTCCCACAAAACCAGGCTCTTAAGGACTCTGAGTGAACTTCAAACCTGGAGCAAAGGGCTCCAATTTCAGCTGAAATGAATTGTGCTGAACCATCACTGTTTCCACCCTGAATCACTCCCATGATCCCCCTCCCCTTCACTCCCTATTTTGAACTCTCTCAGGGGAAAGCAGTCGGGACAGAGGAATTCCAAGTGCCCAGAAGCCATGGGAGCGAACTCTGCTGCCCCACAGCCATGCCAGCCAAGGAAGACAGTGTCAATCCAAATCCAGACGACTGGTTTGAGTTCTTGTGGGAACTGAGCTTGAGCCAATAAATATTGGAAGTCATCACAAGAGAGCACTCAGGAAAATGTACATTTTAGTGCAGAGGGGCACAAACTTCTCTCTTTTTTAGCTCCAAGCAGCTATGCAAACAGTCACTGCAACTGTGTCTGTTTCTTTTTTTAAGCAAGCTGCTGCTGCAGCCCCTGGTATAGAAACACAGAATTGTTTAGACTGGAGAAGACCTTAAAGACCATTGAGTTGAACCACTAACCTAACACTACTGAGGCCACTACTAAACCGTGTCCCTCAGCAGCACATGGTGTGGCCAGCAGGAGCAGGGAGGTCATTCTGCCCCTGTACTCTGCACTGGTTAGACCACACCTTGAGTACTGTGTTCAGTTCTGGGCCCCCCAGTTTAAGAGGGACATTGAGATGCTTGAACGTGTCCAGAGAAGGGCAATGAGGCTGGGGAGAGGCCTCGAGCACAGCCCTACGAGGAGAGGCTGAGGGAGCTGGGATTGTTTAGCCTGGAGAAGAGGAGGCTCAGGGGAGACCTCATTGCTGTCTACAACTACCTGAGGGGTGGTTGTAGCCAGGAGGTTGCTCTCTTCTCTCAGGCAGCCAGCACCAGAACAAGAGGACACAGCCTCAAGCTATGCCAGGGGAAATTTAGGCTTGAGGTGAGGAGAAAGTTCTTCACTGAGAGAGTCATTGGACACTGGAATGGGCTGCCCAGGGAGGTGGTGGAGTCGCCATCCCTGGAGCTGTTCAAGGCAGGACTGGACGTGGCACTTGGTGCCATGCTCTAGCCTTGAGCTATGTGGTAAGAGGTTGGACTTGATGATCTGTGAGGTCTCTTCCAACCTTGGTGATGCTGTGATATATCTACACAGCCTTTCAAGCCCTCCAGGGACAATGATTCAACCACTTCCTTGGGCAGCCTGTTCCAGGGCTTGACAACATTTTTGGGAAAGCTTTTCCTCATATCTAACCTAAAGCTCCCCTGGCAAGCCTTGAGGCCCTTTCCTTTTGTCTTGTCATTTGCTCTCTGGGACAACAGACCTACACCCAGCTCACTACAGCCTATTTTCAGGGAGTTGTAGAGAGCCTGTGGTCTCCCCTCGACCTCCTTTTCTTCAGCCTCAATAACCCCCAGTTTCTTCAGCTGCTCCTCACAACTGTTCTCCAGACCCTTCATCAGCTTCTCTGGACATGCTCCAGCACCTCAATGTCCTTGAAGGGAGTGAAGGCCCTGAAAGTGAACCCAGTATCTAAGGACTAACGAGTGCCAGGTGCAGGAATCGTAGAATCAACCAGGTTGGAAGAGACCTCCAAGCTCAGCCAGTCCAACCTAGCACCCAGCCCTGTCCAGTCAACCAGACCATGGCACTAAGTGCCTCAGCCAGGCTTGGCTTCAACACCTCCAGAGACAGTGACTCCACCACCTCCCTGGGCAGCCCATTCCAATGCCAATCACTCTCTCTGCCAACAACTTCCTCCTGACATCCAGCCTAGACCTGCCCTGCCACAGCTTGAGACTCTGTCCCCTTCTTCTGTTGCTGCTTGCCTGGCAGAAGAGACCAATGCCCACCTGACTACAGCCTCCCTTCAGGTAGTTGTACAAAGCAATGAGCTCTGCCCTGAGCCTCCTCTTCTGCAGGCTGCACACCCTCAGCTCCTTCAGCCTCTCTGGTCCTGCTGGTCACTAGTGCTGATAAACCTAGTGGCCTTCCATGACAGAATCACTACGTCAGTGGACAAAGTATGACCCATGGTTGTCATCTATCTGGACTTCTGCAAGGCCTTTGACAAGTCTCCTGCAACATCCTGCTTGCCAAGCTAGAGAGGTACAAATTTGATGGGTTGACTGTTCAGTGGGTAAGGGATTAACTGGATGGTCACATCCAGAGGGCAGTGGTCAATGGCTCCAAGTCCAGAGAAGGGCCATGAGGATGATCAGAGGGCTGGAGCACCTCTCCTATGAAGACAGACTGAAAGAGTTGGAGCTGTGCAGTCTGGAGAAAGGGAGGATCCCAGGTGCCCTATTGGGGGCCTACCGGGACCAGCAGGGGGCATACAGAAAAGCTGAGGAGGGACTTTTCAGGTTATCAGGAGTGACAGGACTAAAGGGAATGGAGCAAAGCTGGAGGTGGGGAGATTCAGACTGGATGTGAGGAGAAAGTTATTCATCGTGAGTGTGCTGAGCCCCTGGAAGGGGTTGCCCAGGGAGGTGGTTGAGGCCCCATGGCTGGAGGTGTTTAAGGCCAGGCTGGCTGAGGCTGTGTGCAGCCTGCTCTAGGGTAAGGTGTCCCTGGGCATGGCAGGGGGGTTGGAACTATAGATGATCCTTGTGTTCCCTTCCAACCCTGCCTGATTCTATTCTATGATTTTAAGTCCAGATGGAGATCAGTGACAAGGAGTATCCCTCAGGGATCCATACTAGGACCAGTACTATTACCCTAGATAACCTTTGGAGCTTCCTTCCAACTCAACCTATTCTGTCATTCCATGATCCAAGCTAGGATGCTGGTGGTCTTTTGGCCAGCTGAGCACATGCTGACTCATCAGTCCCTGTTGACCAAGATGCCCAGGAGTCCTTTTCCACCAGGCTGTTTCCAGCCACTCTACCCCAAGCCTGAAGCATTTGTGGGCTTGTTGTAACCCAAGTGGAGGATTGTACTTGGCCTTGTTGAGTCTCAGGCCATCAATCCACCCTGACCAGATCCCTCTATAAACCTTCCCATCCTCCAGATCAACACTGCTACCAAACTTGCTGTCATCTGCAAACTTACTGAGGGTGCCTCAGTAAGTGCCTCATCCAGACCACTGATAAAGAGACAGAGAACTGTCTCCAGTACTGAGTCTTGGGAACACCACTTCTGACCAGCTGCCAACTGGATTAAACTCCATTCACTGGTGGATAAATGCAGTTATGCCAGCTGTAGGGCTCAAAGTCTGGAATCAGCAACTTAACCTGGTGTAACAAATTACCACTGACCACCTGAAGCATTCAAGAGTCCACAGGCAGTCCCACAATTGGCAGCAAACACGAGGTAGTCTGAGCAAGAGGTCAGCTAGGCTTGTGCTCAGGGAAAAACAATTGTCTTCTGCTGAGACTGAACACATGCTTGGGAAAAGAGCATTAAAGAAGAGCTGAAATGTGGTTGCTTGCTTGTTCTAGCACAGCTTTCTATCTTTTTGTATTTTACAGGACTAGACTGCAGCTTGAGGCTGTCTTAAAACTGAAGGAGGTGGGGAACTTGCAAGTGCCACATGTGTGTTTCAAGGGAGCCTTCTTGTCCTGTGCTACAGCATCAGTATGGGGACTCAGCAGCACTCAAATAATGTGCTTCTAATTACATATGATTCATTACCAAAACAAACCCAGCCACAGGACAGCTTCAGCTTGCACTAATCCAAGCCAGCTTTTTCCCTACAGCTCCAGCTCTGCAGAAGCCATAAAGTACAGTGTGACAGGAGGTAGGTCACATCCTGTTTTGTGCCCATTTTCATGGGCAAGGAGTTTTCCTGGTGAAAACCTCACCAGGAGCAGCCCAGGTAAACAAATGGCCTGCAGGACTCTGTTGAAAGCTGACCTGGATGCAAGGTCCACATGGGATCAAGACGAGAGCAGGCAAAGCCTTAGAGGAGATTTACTGGAGGCTGCTATGTAGACAACCTGAAAACTGGTGGAGACCAAGGTGGAGAAGGGAAAAAAGAACACCATAAATGCCAGTTTTGTTCTTAGCATCTGTATGGTTGTTGAAAAGAGAACACTGAGTGAGAGAGACCCTTGTTCTGAACCAGCTCTTACATTCTTAGAGAGGTTCACCTCCTCCTTGTCTTCAGCAGAGCTATAAAAAGATGCCCTGCATTGCTCTGGAGGCCAAAGGTGATTAGCAAGGAATAGAATCAACAGGTCGGAATGGAAGAGACCTTCAAGCTCATCCAGTCCAACCTAGCACCCAGCCCTGTCCAGTCAACCAGACCATGGCACTGAGTGCCTCATCCAGGCTTTGCTTCAACACCTCCAGGGATGGCGACTCCACCACCTCCCTGGGCAGCCCATTCCAATGCCAATCACTCTCTGGCAACAACTTCCTCCTAACATCCAGCCTAGACCTCCCCCAGCACATCTTGAGACTGTGTCCCCTTGTTCTGTTGCTGCTTGCCTGGCAGCAGAGCCCAACCCCACCTGGCTACAGCCTCCCTGCAGGGAGTTGTAGACAGCAATGAGCTCTGCCCTGAGCCTCCTCTGCTGCAGGCTGCACACCCCCAGCTCCCTCAGCCTCTCCTCACAGGGCTGTGCTCCAGGCCCCTCACCACATTCATTGACCTTCTCTGGACACCTTCCAGCACCTCAACATCTCTCTTGAACTGAGGAGCCCAGAACTGGACACAGCACTCAAGGTGTGGCCAGAGCAGTGCTGAGCACAGGGGCAGAATAACCTCCCTCATCCTACTGGCCACACTGCTCCTGAGCCAGCCCAGGAAAAAAAGAAACAGAGGCAGGGGCTAGATTTGAGCAGAGCAAGACAGCAGAAGCAGTCTAGGAACTGTGGATTTAAAAAAAAACACTCAAAAGCCATCAGAGCCATAGGGGAAAAAAAAACAAACACACAAACCAAAAAACACAGAAAAGGAGACAAGAGGAAAAAAAAGAATCTGAAAATCTCAAGGAGTAAGGAGCTGGGCAGGAAACGGCTGCAGGGTGGAGCTGTGTAATGTAATGTCTACACAATTTAAGGGTAAGATGGGAAGAGAAACAGGCCCTGTGAGGCGGGTGGTAAAAAGAGCACTGAGTGACTTCATATTTTAAATATTTAAACATTACAAGGAGGAGCTGAAGGTGTACTTTGCTCTTACAAAAGCCAGCTTTTAACGCTTTTCCTTTCTGAAAGACCTTCTCATTCTTTTCTTACTGAATGTAACAATAAGCAAACAGGTTTAGTGCTGATAGCCCAGGCAGCTCTGCAAGCCTCTAACAAATTGAGCCCTGCTGAGTTGACACAGGCCAGGAGCCACCCCAGGAGAGCTCCTTCTCTCATTTGAACTGTTGCAATAAATACCCTTAAGGTGCTTTAGCCAGTGCACCCTCTGTGCCCAGGCAAGATAACTGTTGCCTTTCACCATGACCACCTTTCTGTACGCTGGTTTAACCCTCAACTGCCTCCTTTCAGTTTGTTCAGCCTGGGGAAAAGGAGTTTGAAAGGAGAACTTATTCTCTACAATTCCCTGAATGGAGGCTGGAGCAAGGTGGGGGCCAGACTCTTCTCCCCAGTAACAAGCGATAGGATGAGATGAAACAGCCTCAAGTTGTACTGGTGGAGGTTTAGTTTGGATAGAAAAAAGGAACTTCTTTACTGTAGAGAGGAGCTGAAGATGAGGCAGCAGAGCCCAGGTGGGCAGCAGAGCCAATGGCATCCTGGGCTGGCTCAGGAGCAGTGTGGGCAGCAGGACAAGGGAGGTTCTTCTGCCCCTGTGCTCAGCACTGCTCAGGCCACACCTTGAGTGCTGTGTCCAGTTCTGGGCTCCTCAGTTCAAGAGAGATGTTGAGGTGCTGGAAGGTGTCCAGAGAAGGGCAATGAATGTGGTGAGGGGCCTGGAGCACAGCCCTGTGAGGAGAGGCTGAGGGAGCTGGGGGTGTGCAGCCTGCAGAAGAGGAGGCTCAGGGCAGAGCTCATTGCAGAGCTCATTGCTGTCTACAACTACCTGAAGGGAGGATGTAGTCAGGTGGGGTTGGGCTCTTCTGCCAGGCAAGCAGCAACAGAACAAGGGGACAGAGTCTCAAGCTGTGCCAGGGCAGGTCTAGGCTGGATGTTAGGAGGAAGTTGTTGGCAGAGAGAGTGATTGGCATTGGAATGGGCTGCCCAGGGAGGTGGTGGAGTCACCATACCTGGGGGCGTTGAAGCAAAGTCTGGCTGAGGCACTCAGTGCCATGGTCTGGTTGATTGGCCAGGGCTGGGTGCTAGGTTGGCCTGGATGAGCTTGGAGGTCTCTTCCATTCCACCCTGGTTGATTCTATGAAAGAGTTCCTGAACACTGGAAATGACTCCTCAGGGAGGTGGTTGAAACCCCCCCACCCCTTGAGGTGCTTAAAAGACACAGAGATGGTAGTGCTGAGAGACATGGTTTAGCACCAGACCTGTAGGCTTACGGAGTGACTGGACTTGATGATCTCAAAGATCTTTTCCAACCAAAACAACTCCATTTATTCTGTGAGTTTGGAGGCATCATCTCATACAATGGTTTGGGTTAGAAAGGACCATAAAGATCATTCAGTTCCAATCCCCCTACCACAGGCAGAGATACCTACCACTAGAATAGGTTGCTCATGGCCTCATCCAACCTGGCCTCAAACACCTCCAGGGAGGGAGCACCCACAACCCCCTTCACTGCAAAGCATTTCTTCCTCATCTCCAGTCTAAACTTCCCCTTCTCCAGCTTCAATCCATTCCCCCTCATCCTATCACTACAAATCCCTGGAAGAAGTCCTTGCCCAGCTCTCTTGTGACCCCCTCCCTTTTCACGCAGGATTTCAGCCTTGCCTTTTATGAGCGCTTCAGTAGTAGGTTCCAACTGAAGTGGATCCAAATGGTTGACATGTGTCTGACGTAAACTCAGAGTACTACAACCCCAACGTCAGCCCACAACATTTCTCAGTCCTCTCAGCCTATTTGTATGTATTTAGGAGATATCTCATAACGCTTCCTGCTGAGGCCATTCCATTCCCTCCTGCTGCAGGGTGTTAGATTTATCAGCTCTTGCATGATTTGGTTCAAATCCTAGATGACAATTTCCAGTTTCAGGTACCTTTAAATTGGCCAGATTAGCAGAATTAACTCATTTTGCACATGGATGGTGGTAGGAATCAAGTTAGACCTCAGGCCAAAAGCCAGATTCTGCTTATGGGGATGAGAGTCTCGGATGTTGTTTGGCTATCTGACCATAGAGGTTTTAGAGGCAGTAGCAGATAAAGAACAGAGTTAAGAAAAGGCCTGCAAGGAAAGGAAAAGAACTTGAAACTCAGACAAAACAATACCAGATGAAGGATTAAGAAATCAGGGAAAATGTAGTTACTGCAGCAGACAAGAAATTGCTGCCTTCAGGGATAATTTTATGGATGCTGGCAGGGAAAGGCAGCTGCTTGGAGGCCAAGGAAGACATGTAAGCTAGCATGATGACAAAGGAAGGAGTTCAGACATGAGTCTATAATCTCTTTCCATGGGAGAAGCAGAAATACACCTGAAGTCTGTTGGTGAGTTTCAAGCAGAGAGTACTAAGGAGGTTTTCTTAAATGAGTTACAGCTACTTCCACTTACTGCAACCAACCAACAGCCCCATCCTCCCCAGACCTCACAAATCATAGCATCAGTCAGGGCTGGAAGGGACCACAAGGATCAGCCAGTTCCAACCCCCCTGCCACGCCCAGGGACACCCCATCAGAGCCTCAGCCAGCCTGGCCTTAAACACCTCCAGCCATGGGGCCTCAACCACCTCCCTGGGCAACCCATTCCAGCCTCTCACCACTCTCATGCTCAACAACTTCCTCCTCACCTCCACTCTGACTCTCACCACCTCCAGCTTTGCTCCATTCCCCCCAGTCCTGTCACTCCCTGACAGCCTCAAAAGTCCCTCCCCAGCTTTTTTGTAGCCCCCTTCTGATCCTCAAAGGCCACAAGAAGGTCACCTGGGAGCCTCCTCTTCTCCAGACTGAACAGCCCCAATTTTTTCAGTCTGTCCTCACAGCAGAGCTGCTGCAGCCCTCTGAACATCCTTGTGGCCCACATCATTTGTGAAGGGCTTTAAGGGCTGCTGATTAATGCTTTGTAGCACTCTGGGTGACATTTTCTAGCCAGTTTAGGGGACTTATGAACACAAGTGGCATTAAAAGAAGTCATCCAGAGGGATTAAATCACTTGAGCTCTCTACCTCCACAGGTTTAAACCAAGGCAAGACTACAACTGATTCTTTTCCCTGAGCAAGGTGTGGAAGCAGTTACAAAGTCTTAAGACCTTTAGGTGTGCAGGGGAGGGAAATCAGTTTAATTGTAACTTCATATAACAGACTTTTGTGGTCTCTCTGAAATGAAGCTGGAACCACCCAGACAACTTTGCAGATGAGCTTTTAAGTGAAGACACAGGTGCTGAACGCTCCCAGCCCTGCTGCCTTCTTCCTCCAGCCCACCCACATGCTGAAAGCCCAGGGCATCCAGAAGGGGTTCACCTGTTTTGGTTCCCTGCTTGCTTTTCTCCCTCCAAGTCACCTTTGAGCTGAGTTGAAATGATTTGTGAGAAGGAAGATGGTCAGCAGACAGCATGCCACAGAAGAACAGGAAATCAGTGCAGGAAACAGGAAAAGGTCATCTGTAGTGTTCAAGAGATTATTTTCATGCTGGTTGGGAAGGCACTAACAATTCGAGTCAATAAAACTAAATTAATCCTAAACGTTGCTTAACTTTGTAGCTAACAAGCTCGAAACCAGAGGGAAAGGAGGAAAAGATCTGTTTCCTAATCCAGTGGTGACATCTAGAGGGAAAAGATTTCATTGCATGCTTGGCAGCTGCTGGAGGCACTGAACATGAATTACAAAGCTCTGCTTAAGCCAGAAAGAGCAGTCGCTGGGGACACCTCTGTGAACTCCAGCACATCTGGAGACGAGGCAATGCCAAGCACACATCCAGGCTGGGCAGTGAGTGGCTGGAGAGAAGCCCTAAGGAGAGGGACTTGG
>WAAF01008209.1:99077-119360 GCA_013400475.1 Tricholaema leucomelas
GGGGGAATGGAGCAAAGCTGGAGGTGGAGAGAGTCAGAGTGGAGTTGAGGAAGAAGTTGTTGAGCATGAGAGTGGTGAGAGGCTGGAATGGGTTGCCCAGGGAGGTGGTTGAGGCCCCATGGCTGGAGGTGTTTAAGGCCAGGCTGGCTGAGGCTGTGTGCAGCCTGCTCTAGGGCAGGGTGTCTCTGGGCATGGCAGGGGGGGTGGAACTGGCTGATCCTTGTTGTTCCTTCCAGCCCTGACTGATTCTATGATTCTACATGAGGACATAGCACGAAGAAAGCTCCTGGTAGTGACAGTGTTCTGGAAAGACAAGGAAAATGTAGAGGAGAAAAGGGAGAACCTTGAGCTCTTCCCAAACAGTACTGGCAGGTCTCTGCCTTCCTAAAAGCATTCCTTCACCAGCTCCTGCTGCCTGGTCATCCCTCCCTCTGCAGAACAGCAAAATGTTTTGCACAGCAGCATTAGTGGGATGAACTCACGCCAGGCCAAGTCTGAGATCACAGCCCAGGAGTGCCCAGACTCCCAACACACACTCTTTATACCTTTCCCATCCTTTTTCTCCAGTTCTCCAGACTCAAGGATTTGATCTTCAAATGCCTTTTCTGTTCTCTCAACTTTTCACTGTTGCACCTCAACCGTGGAGGTGGGGAGAAAGAGACATCAGAGGATCCAAGCACCAGACAGCTCCATAGGAAAGCAGGCTGCATTATTTGGCTGTCCTTGGGACTGCCTGCTGAAACATGCAGGAAACTTGAGCCAAGGTTGTTACTACTCCTCCACAAAAGGTGGGGCCCACCTGGATTTGCAATTCTAACTACATTATTGGCTGGATGCCTTTTTTGTTGTTGTTGAAGCCTGCATTTTCCTTGGCTTCACCAAAATAAAGAACAAGAATAAAGGTGAGCAAATGAAGCATCTTAATGGAGCAGGGATGGTGCTTGCAGCACAGAATCAGAATGGTGTGGGTTGGAATGGACCTTAAAGTTGATCTAGTCCCAACCACCATGGGTAGGGACATCTCTCACCAGAACAGGTTGCTCAAGGCCCTGTCCAACCTGGCATGAAGCCTCCAAGATCCTGACTGCACAGGTCAGAGTGCATTGGGTCAGAAAGAACTCTAAAGTCATCTTATCCAACACCCCTACAGTGAGCAAGGAGATCAACTACAGCAGGTTGCTCAGGACCTTTATCCTCCTTTTTTAAGGTGTAAATGCCTCTTGGAGAACAAGAAGCAAGGAAATGACCTTGTATGCTTGGGATCCATCTCTAAGTTTGACAATCAGGCCTGAAAAAAAAAAATCCATCCCCTTTTTCCTCCCTGTTAAGATTCAAATCATAGAATAGCTTAGGTTGGAAGGGACCTCAAGGATCATCCAGCTCCAACCCCCTGCCATAGGCAGGGACACCTCCCACTAGAGCAGGCTGCTCAAGGCCTCATCCAGCCTGGCCTTAAAAGCCTCCAGGGAGGAAGCATCCACAACCTCCCTGGGCAACCTGTTCCAGTGTCTCACCACCCTCACTGTAAAGAACTTCCTCCTAATATCCAGTCTAAATCTCCCCTCTGCCAGCTTAAACCCATTCCCCCTCATCCTGACATTCCCAGACCTTGTCAATAGTCCCTCCCCAGCCTTCCTGTAGGCCCCCTTCAGATACTAGCCACTGCCCATGTGTGGCTGTGCAGACATGCACACAGTGACTGCCCACTACACTCCCACCACATTTGCCCAAGGTCCAGCTCTCTATGACACTCCACTGCATGAAGTATAGTTCCCCATAGGACACTAAGCAGAAGTCCTTTAGTAACAGCCATCCCAGTTGCTGTGACAGGTTCTGTGGAAGGTGGCATTGGAATAGGTTGCCCAGGAAGGTGGAGTCATTGTCCCTGGAAGTGTTCAAGAAACCTGGGGACATGGCACTTCAGGACATAGTTTAATGGCCATGGTGGTCTTAGCTGAACAGTTGAGCTCACTCAGAGAGACACAGAGTCAATCAACCAAGTTGGAAGAGACCTCCAAGCTCAGCCAGTCCAACCTAGCACCCAGCCCTGTCCAATCAACCAGACCATGGCACTAAGTGCCTCATCCAGGCTTTGCTTGAACACCCCCAGGGATAGCGACTCCACCACCCCCCTGGGCAGCCCATTCCAATGCCAATCACTCTCTCTGCCAACAACTTCCTCCTAACATCCAGCCTAGACCTCCCCTGGCACAGCTTGAGACTCTGTCCCCTTCTTCTGTTGCTGCTTGCCTGGCAGAAGAGCCCAACCCCACCTGGCTACAGCCTCCCTTCAGGTAGTTGTAGACTAAAGGTCTGTTTTCAACTGAAACAATTCTACTTTGGCCATCACACCATAGAAGATGCTCTAGCAAGACAAAACTCTTTTCAGGAAGGGCTACTCCTTTTGAAGCTAAATTCAAAGTGAATGATCAACTTCAGAGTCCTTTCCAGAATCTAGAAGCTGCATTTTGCTGAAGTATTTCATGCCTAAGTTCAGCTGCTTGATTAGCAGATGAAGTAATTTCTGCATTCACTTGCACTGCAGGTTTTTAGAAGGTCCTTCAAATTACAGCAGCAAAAGGCATCAAGTACCAAGACACCTACCTGAAATAACCCCCAAACTACAAAAGAGACATTGTCTTCAAAACCAGTTCCAACCCCCCCCCAGATATTCATTATTTGTGATCAGGATTTCAGCATTTCAACAAGAACTCAGTGCATTCTGAATGTCTGCATGTTATAACTCAACATTTAACAGTCAACTATTGTCAGTCTACAAAGAAAGTCAGCAGTCAAATTCCAGAAGCTCCCCTGGGGATTGTCCACATAGAGCTTTAAGCACTGTGTATTCTTCAGAGTGGCAGAGGCTGAAAGGGACTCTGGAGATCATCCAGTCCAACCAGCCTACTAAAGCAGGTTCCCCCAGAGCAGCTTGTATAGAATCACCATGCCCAGGTAGGTTTGGAATCTCTCTCCAGAGAAGGAGACTCCACTAGCTCTCTGGGCAGCCTGCTCCATGACCCTCACAACAGGTTTTCCTTACCAGGTAGAACTTTCTGGGTTCCAGTTCATGCCTATTGTCCTTTGTCCTGTCAGTTGGAAAAGTCTAGTCCTGTCCTCTTGCTCTCCACCCTTTACCTCTGGCTGAGCATTGAAAAGATCCTCTCTCAAGCTGCTCTTCAGGCTCAACAGCCCCAGGGCTCTCAGCTTTTCATCCTCAGAGAGATTTTTCCAGGCCCCCCAGCATCTTTGGAGCCTCCACTGGACTCTTTGCAGTAGATCCCTGTCTCTCCTGAACAGTGGAGTGAATAACTGGACGTAGGACTCCAGCAGTGGCCTCACCAGGACAGAGTGGAAGGGAAGGACAACCTCCCTTGGTCACACTCTGAATGCACCCTATGATACCATGCTTGGCCACGAGGGCACACTGCTGGTTTCAGCTGATTTCCACTGAGAGAAAAAGGCTTTTCACACTTCTGTAGCTGTTTCACCTCAGCAGCCTCAGGACCATCACCAGCTGTTGCCTCCTCACCAAATTATTTTTAAGGGTACATTCATTTCCCTCACCCCATTGCTTCCCAGTGTTTGTTCATCTCTCCCTATCACATTCCTTTTTGGGAAGAGCTCTTCCTTCCACATATTATTGTCAGGGCTGCCTTATCTTTGCTTTTCTTTCTCAGGCATTTCAAAACTTTCCTTTAAGTTTTGTGGTTGCAGTGGTTTGATGCTCACCAGAAACCTCACGTTTCCTGCTGTTTCTTCAGAGCAGCACCACAGATGACAGCAAGATTTAAAGCTGATGCAGAAATGAAAGTATGAAATACTTTGAAAAGGGGGGAAAAAAAAACAAGTAGAGAGAACAACAACAAAATGACTTTAGCCAGCTGATAGCAGAGCTAGAAAGTAGGCATTAATGACAGATCACATTTTTACAGTATCCAGAAAGGAAATCTTTGGAAGTCAGCAAATAATGGCAAGTTTCCATGGCTGTCAAACTGACCAGCACTTGAAATGAACCCATTGTGTATAGGATGAAGTACTGGAAAACTTTGGTAAAGAAATCAGTGAATGTGTTAGGATTTTCACCTTTCATTGCAGTGAAGTCAAATTCTCATCCACAGATTGTTTTGAAGTCCTAGCTCTGGTTTAGAACATTGCTAAAAATCCCATCAAGAAAGCTGCTCTGCTCTGGTGAGACCTAAACTGGAGTACTGCATTCAGCTCTGAAGTACTTGGCACAAGGAGGCTATGAACCCGCTGAAGCAGGTCCAGAGGAGGCCACAAAAATGATGGTAGGGCTGGAAGCCCTCTGCTGTGAGGACAGGCTGAGACAGCTGGAGAAGAGAAAGCTCCAGGGAGACTTCAGAGCAGTCTTTGAGTGTTTGAAGAAAGACCACAGGAGAGTTGAAAAGGGACTTTTGAGAAAGGCAGAGTGTGACAGGACAAAGTATAATGGCCTCAAAATGGAAGAAGCCAAATTTAGACTGGATATTAATTCTTTACCATGAAGGTAATGAAACACTGGAATGGATTGCCCAGAGAATTTGTGGAAGCATCAACCCTGGAGGTGTTCAAAGCCAAGCTGGATAGGGTCTTGAATGATCTGGTCTAGTAGGAGGTGTCCCCACTCATGGCAGGGACGTTGGAACTAGGTCTTTAAGGTCCCTTCCAACCCAAACCATTTTGTGATTCTATGATTCTGTAGGAGCCTCACTATTAGCAACAAAGCCCATGAAGGGTCTAGAACACAAGTCTGGGGAGGAGTGGCTGAGAAAACTGGGGTTATTCAGACAGAAAAAGAGGCTGAGGGGTGACCTACAACTGTCTAAAAGGAGGTTGGAGCCAGGTGTGGGTTGGTCTCCTCTCCCAGGTAAGAGCAAGATGAGAGGAAACTGCTTCAAATTGCACCAGGGGAGGTTTAGGTTGGGCATTAGGAGCCACATCGTCCCCTAAAAGGGTTGCCAAGCCCTGGAAGAGGCTTCCCAGGGTGGTGCTGGAGTTGTCATTCAGTGTGCAGAAAAACCATGTAGCTGTGGTGCCCACAGACATAGTTTAGTGTGGACCTGGCAATCTCAGGTTTACAGCTGGACTCAACGGTCTTGGAGGCCTTCTCCAACTTTTATGACTTTATAGCTAGCTGCTCAAGGGGTCTGGAAATGTGTGTAGCTTGCAGCAGCAGGGCACAAAGCTCTTCTGCTTGCAACTGCAGGAAACACCTTTGTGCTCTATTCCGATCCGAGTAGGAAACCATAGAATCAACCAGGTTGGAAGAGACCTCCAAGATCCTTGCCCATGGCAGGGGGATTGGAACTAGATGATCCTTGTGGTCCCTTCCAACCCTGACTGATTCTATGATCATCCAGTCCAACCTATCAACTGCCCATATCAACCTATATGCTGCCCCTCAAAGCTCTTCTGTCATTTGGCCAGGGACTTACAATACACAAAGAGTCAGCAGCCAACATCAGGCCAGCCACAAGGAGACCTTACTGGGAGCCATTCATTTTGAATTGAACATTTTAATAACCTACCTCTTAAGATACCAGCAGAACATCATCAAAGTCTGTATCACACAGTCTCACAGTATTACCAAGGTTGGAAGAGACCTCACAGATCATCAAGTCCAACCCTTTACCACAGAGCTCAAGGCTAGACCATGGCACCAAGTGCCACGTCCAATCCTGCCTTGAACAGCTCCAGGGATGGCGACTCCACCACCTCCCTGGGCAGCCCATTCCAGTGTCCGATGACTCTCTCACTGAAGAACTTTCTCCTCACCTCGAGCCTAAACTTCCCCCGGCGCAGCCTGAGGCTGTGTCCTCTCGTTCTGGTGCTGGCCACCTGAGAGAAGAGAGCAACCTCCTCCTGGCTACAACCACCCCTCAGGTAGCTGTAGACAGCAATAAGGTCTGCCCTGAGCCTCCTCTTCTCCAGGCTAAACAATCCCAGCTCCCTCAGCCTCTCCTCGTAGGGCTGTGCTCGAGGCCTCTCCCCAGCCTCGTCGCCCTTCTCTGGACACGTTCAAGCATCTCGATGTCCCTTCTAAACTGGGGGCCCAGAACTGGACACAGTACTCAAGGTGTGGTCTAACCAGTGCAGAGTCCAGGGGCAGAATGACCTCCCTGCTCCTGCTGGCCACACCATTCCTTATGCAGGCCAGGATGTCACTGGCTCTCTTGGCCACCTGCTGCAAGTGCATTTAACTGCCTCCTTTCCCCCCCTACTAAGGACTACAAGTTAAAAACTGTGGAAGAGTGAGATTTCCCCACCACACTGAACTATGACAGTGCTGTGGGCTCACACCAACCTTTGCCTGATAACTGAGTCAGCAATAAGGCCAATCAGAAGAGACAGAGTTAAGAACCTTCCTCCTGAAGAGAGGCTGTAGCCAGGCAGGGTTGGTCTCTTCTCCCAGACAACCAGCAACAGAACAAGGGGACACAGCCTCAGGTTGTGCCAGGGGAAGTATAGGCTGGATGGTAGGAGGAAGTTCTTCACAGAGAGAGTGATTGGCATTGGAATGGGCTGCCCAGGGAGGTGGTGGAGTCACCATCCCTGGGGGTGCTCAGGAAAAGACTGGATGAGGCACTTAGTGCCATGGTCTGGGTGACTGAACAGGGCTGGGTGCTAGGTTGGACTGGATGAGCTTGGAGGTCTCTTCCAACCTGGTTGGTTCGATTCTAATTGTAGAAGGGATACTTTCAGCACACAAAGATTATTTCAGTGGGTGAAAAAGTACTGAAGAGCTCACCCTTATCATTAGGGGACCATGTTTACAGGAGAGATGCTCCTCTTATCTTTCAACTCACAAGACTGAAGTTGGCTTGGCAGCAATATCCTTTCTTCCCTCTCCTGTGAGTTATTTATCTGAAGAGAACATCCTGCAAGGCATCTGTGAAGAGCTTGCTCTGAAAATATTAATTGTAGCACTAACAGCTAGGCTGAAGCAACTGGTTGTTGAGGATAATGATTTGTGAGGGAAGATAATTACTTGGTTAAGTGTAGCATGACTTCTGCTTTAAAAGACAATAACAAGCAGGCTATCATCAGCACACAGTAATTAAGAGAGTGGTGTTACCCACAATCAACACTCACACAGAAGGATGTTAGGAGTGCTGAAAGGTTTTCATAGGCTTTAATAACGGGCTGGAAGCGTTTGCCATGTAGCTTGGGAATGCAGCAATGCCATGGCTTGGAAACAGCAACTTCTGAGTGACTTTATGTGTCTTTTCTCCTCCTTCCTATTCTCATCTCCTCACCTTCCCTACTAGAAACTGTTGGATGGGACATTAAGGATCATTTAGTTCTAACACCCCTGCCATGGGCAGGGACATCTCCCACTAGTCCAGGCTGCTCAAGGCCTCATCCAGCCTGGTCTTAAAAACTTTCAGGGATGAGGTGTCCACAACTAACTACTCTGGGCAACCTGTTCCACTGTCTCACCACCCTCACTGTAATGAACTTCTTCCTAAGGTCCATTCTAAATCTAGTTTAAAACCATTGGCCCTTGTCCTGTCACCATAGGCTCTTATAATAGGTCCCCCTCCTACTTAAGGTACTGGAAAGGTGACATAAGGTCTCCCCAGTATCTTCTCTTCTCCAGGCTGAACACAACCTACTCCCTCAGCCTATAGGAGAGATGCTCCAGGCCTCTGATCATCTCTGTGGCCTCTGGACCATCCCCATCAAGTCCACATTCTTGTGCTGGGGGCTCAACAGCTGGACAGACTACGCCAGGTAGGGTCTCACAAAAGCAGAGGGGCAGAATCACCTCCCTTGACCTGCTGGTCACACTTCTTTTGATGCAGCCCAGGTCACAGCTGGCTTCTTGGGCTGCCAAAGCACATTGCTGGCTCAAGTCAAGCATCTCATCAACAAGCACCCCTAAGTCCTCTGTAGGACTGCTCTCAATCCACACACTACCCAGCCTGTATGCCTTGTTGAACTTCTTGAAGTTGGCATGAGCCCACTTCTGCAGCCTGTCAGGGTCTCTCTGGATGGCATCATAGAATCAAGCAGGTTGGAAGAGACCTCCAAGCTCATCCAGTCCAACCTAGCACCCAGCCCTGGCCAATCAACCAGACCATGGCACTAAGTGCCCCATCCAGGCTTTGCTTCAACACCTCCAGGCACAGTGACTCCACCACCTCCCTGGGCAGCCCACTCCAATGCCAATCACTCTCTCTGCCAACAACTTCCTCCTAAGATCCAGCCTAGACCTCCCCTGGCACAACTTGAGGCTGTGTCCCCTTGTCCTGTTGCTGGTTGTCCGGGAGACGAGACCAACTCCACCTGGCTACAGCCTCCCTTCAGGTAGCTGTAGACAGCAATGAGGTCCTCCCCATGAGCCTTCTCTTCTGCAGGCTGCACACCCCCAGCTCCCTCAGCCTCTCCTCAGGGTTTGTGTTCCAGGTCCCTCACCAGCTTCGTCGCCCTTCTCTGGACATGTTCCTTCCTGCCAGAGGGTAAACCACACCACACAGCTTGGTGTCATTTGCAACAGCTGCTAAAATATCTCAGCATTCTCTTACAGGCCAAAATATGGCCACACATTTTGAGATACTTCAGCTAATGCAGCCTTGTCCCATCTCCTGTGAGCTGGAAGAACAACTGATTGAAGTGGTTGCATAAAAACCTGCCATGCCATGAACACCTTCAGATCCAGACACTCACAGCCTGCTTTTGGAATAAAAACCAGTGGTAATGTGAGAGCCTCTAGCTCAGTGTAGCTTCCAATTATGCTCAAGTGATGCATCTTAATAGCCACCTTCATCAGAGCAGTAAAAGTTTCCATTTGTGCTAACTTTGATGTGATAATAGGAAGGAAAAGTCTCTGTTTGCACTCTTCATTACGATTTTACCAGCCCAAGAAAGTCTGATGGAAGGTAGGCTTTAATCACACAAGATCAAGAGCAAACAAACATTCATTTCAGAACAGCCATAATTAAGGGAGAAGAAAGGAAAGAGAACCATCACCAGCAAACCCACTTGGCCTTCACAACAGTGTTAGGTCACTGGCCAACAAACAACTGACTTGAAACAGTATAAATGTGTACAGTGGATAAATAAAAGCCAGTTAAAGAGCTTACTGCAGATTGTGCAGAACAAATGGGTGATCAGGCAAGATTTTAAACAGCTTTTTTTTCCTCCTTTTAATATGTAAACATATCATTTAGGAAAGACTCTTTCTTCTGATGCCTTCAGCTGCTTTGTTCATATTTCTGCTGCAGAACCATAGAAGCAACCAGCTTGGAGTGATTAGAGTTATAGAATGGTAGAACTGTTGAGTTTGGGAGAGACCTTTGAGATCATAGAATCAAGCAGGTTGGAAGAGACCTCTAAGCTCATCCAGTCCACTCTAGCACCCAGCCCTATCCAATCAGCTAGACCATGGCACTAAGTGCCTCAGCCAGGCTTTGCTTCAACACCTCCAGGGACAAAGACTCCACCACCTCCCTGGGCAGCCCATTCCAATTACTGACAAGCTTTCCACACAGGCTGCAGTGGAGGATCTCCCTTTGCTGCCAAAAAGGGTCATCTTTCTCCCTTCATAAAATTACTAAGGTTGGAAAATATCTCTAAGACCATAAAATCAACAAACCCTGTGAGGAGAGGCTGAGGGAGCTGGGGGTGTTTAGCCAGGAGAAGAGAAAGCTCAGGGGGGACCTCATTGCTGTCTACAGCTACCTGAAGGGAGGCTGTTGCCAGGTGGGGTTGGGCTCTTCTGCCAGGCAAGCAGCAACAGAAGAAGGGGACACAGTCTCAAGTTGTGGCAGGGGAGGTCTAGGCTGGATGTGAGGAGGAAGTTGTTGGCAGAGAGAGTGATTGGCATTGGAATGGGCTGCCCAGGGAGGTGGTGGAGTCGCTATCCCTGGGGGTGTTCAAGAACAGCCTGGATGGGGCACTTAGTGCCATGGTCTGGTTGACTGGACAGGGCTGGGTGCTAGGTTGGACTGGATGAGCTTGGAGGTGTCTTCCAACCTGGTTGATTCTATGATTCTAGCCAGCACCTCCACGACCACTAGACCACATCCCAAAGTGCTATGTCTACTTGTCTTTTTGAACACCTCCAGGGACAGTGACTCCACCACCTCTCTGGGCAGCCTGTTCCAGTGCCTGACCACTCTTGCAGGAAAGCAATTCTTCCCAGTATTCAATCCCTGCTGCAGCTTGAGATCCAGCCAGCCAGATCCCTTTAAGTCTTATTTAGCAATCTCATAGCCAAAGGGAAATGTGGGCTCAGCTGCTGATTAAGTGCAAAACTTCACTTCATTTTTTGGGTACAAGTTCATCACAAAACCAGCTCCCCAGTTCACCCCACCACAGCCACACAGTGAGTGAGACTGCTGCAAAGAGAGCAGCACATTGAACTGGTTTGGAGAACCCAGACCCCACCTCTGGCAGCTGTTCACAGTTGCACCATCTGTGAGAAAACACAAACCCAGACTCTCAGCTCTTTTCCAACACCTGCTGCTCTACCAAGCTCCTTTTGTCAACCTCATCCATTGATCACATCAGACAAGAAGCTGCTTGTCCTTGATTTCTCAAGTCAACGCTGGTCAGCCTGCTTAGCATCACCTTTTGCTTAGGGGCTTACAGTGACACCACCTTTGCTTGCACAACTTGACAACTGAGTGTTTTTTCCACCTTCCACTCTCATGTGACCTACATAAAAACACCACCAGTTTATTTTAATCCTTCCACACAAAGCCAGCCAGTGAATTGGGATTAATCCTATCTGAATAGCTACTGAGAAGTGACAATGAAAATATTTATAAGCACATGAATATGTACAATCAGCTGTGACTCTCCTCCCTTCCTGCTGCAGATAGCTTGTCTCAAAGTGACATGCTGCTGTCTCTTGTTCAGAACTCTCTTGTCTAGAACTCTCTTATCTTTACAAGGTCCAAGGACCAACAAAAAGAACACAGAAAAGCAGTTGAAGAGATGGGGAAGATGCAGACACCCATAGAGAGGAAGGTGAGGTAGAGGTTTAATTAGTTATGGGCATTGACAACCCCATCTCTATCCTCTGGAGCTCAGCAGAGCCCTGCTCCAACCCTGCATGATCCCCTCCAGGCACTTCTGTGAGATGAAAACTACAGAATGGCTCTAGATATCAGTGAAGACAGTTGACTCTGGACAAAGATAAAAAGTACTCTGCAAGCTCCAGGCTTGCCTGGGGCTGGAGGGTATCTGTGTCTCCCCAGCAGAGCACCTGTGTCTCCTCCAGCAGGGCACTGGGCCATCCCAGCTGGAGGGAGCCACACATCAGCTCTTACAGCTTGGCAAAAGATGTACACGAGGTGCAAAGTGGGGTTAGATTGCATGTCTGGGGCAGGAGGGAGGAATCACTGTTTTGAGTTCTGTCAGAGGACATAGCACGCCCTGGAGCTGTCAGCTTCACCTGGATTCACCTTGAGACTAGATAAACTATGGAGTTTGGAACAAAATTAGAGCAAACAAACAGCCCAAACAAGGCTTCTTTTATCTGTCCCAGAAGCCTTGCACTCCCCTGTGCCCCCTACCCCGAGTGCTGGAGACAAAGTTTAGAGAAGGCCTCCTCCTGCACCTGATAACATGGTCTGAATCTGGGTCAGAAACTAGCTGGCAACAGAATGAATGTCTTCTCAGTGAACCCATTTCTCATTGCCACTCAGGACTGCTCTGCTTTAGGATCACTCCCACTTCCTGTATCTGTTTCAACGCAATCCCAAGCACAGCTCCAGGCTGGGTGGGGAATGGCTGAGAGCAGCCCTGAGGAAAAGGCTCTGGGGGTCTGGGATGAGAAAAACCTCAGCAGGAGCCTGCAGTGTGAGTGCAGCCCAGACAGCAACCTTGTGCTGGGCTGCAGCAAGAGCAGTGTGGGCAGCAGGGCAAGGGAGGGGATTCTGCCCCTTGGCTCTGCTCTCCTCAGACCCCACCTGGAGTCCTGTGTGCAGTTCTGGAGCCCCCAGCACAAGNGTTGCCCAGGGAGGTTGTGGAGCACAGAATCACCCAATGTGATCACATCGCTGATCACATTGGGTGATTCTGTGCTCCACAACCTCCCTGGGGTTGTTCAAGGCCAGGTTGGATGAGGCCTTGAGTGACCTGTTCTAGTGGGAGGTGTCCCTGCGTATGGCAGAGGGCTGGAACTGGCTGAGCTTTGAGGTCCCTTCCAACTTAAACCATTCTATGATTCTTCTCCCTCTATTCAGTGCAATCCCCTCTTCTTGGTCATACCTTAAACCTGAAGAGATCCAGAGGTCCTGCTAGGAAGAAAGGGCTGGATGGACAATTCAATTAGCAGTCCACAGCTCAGAGCTGTCAGAGGAAATATTTACTACTCACAGCCCTGTGAAGTCACTGTCTCTAGCATGCTCTCAACTGTCTCCTCCCTTTTTAGGCACAACTCTGGCATTACACAGACAGGCCAACTACAAATACTCTGTCCAAACTGCATCCCTTCACACCTCCCTGGGCACAGATCCCTTTTTGGGAAAGTGCAGGAGTTCTCCAGCATCACAGAAGTGAAACTTGATGCTTCTTGTGAAAGTTTAAAGCTCATTTAAAAAAAAAAATCCTCCTTGCAACAGCCTATTTGAGACTACTCAGGAATGCTGTAGCCATGAGAGTCTAAGAGGGCTAAATCAAAATCTGCAAGCGGACCTGGCTAATAAAGGATATTACCTCCCCCTCCAACATCGCTGAATGCATCCAGTGAATTCAGTCTCTTGAAGGCCTTTTGCTGGGACTAAAATCAGGCTGGTGGGCAGAGGACTCCTCCTGCAGGGTCGGATTACAGGGCTGGACACAAAAGCTTTTGCATGCCTGTGTGAACACACACTCACAAGGTTAACGCAAATTAGCAGGGGGAGTGAGCTCGTTGAATGTGCACAGTCAAATGTATTTATGTCCTAGCACAGAAGTGCTGCTTAAGCAAAGGTCCCTAAGGACTCGTGGGCTTCTCCTAGAGGTCCACCTGAACGCAAGCCACAAATTCATGGGGTTTCTCTTAATAGAATAGAATCAACCAGGTTGGAAGAGACCTCCAAGATCATCCAGTCTAACCTAGCACCCAGCCCTATCCAGTCAACCAGACCATGGCACTAAGTGCCTCAGCCAGGCTGTGCTTCAACACCTCTAGGGACGGTGACTCCACCACCTCCCTGGGCAGCCCATTCCAATGCCAATCACTCTCTCTGCCAACAACTTCCTCCTCACATCCAGACTATACCTCCCCTGGCACAACCCTAAGAGCAGCCCAAATACTGATCCTGCCTGCAACAGGGAAACAAAGCCACCATTAACTAGGGGAAATTCATAGCTCACAGGGTATTAGGGGCTGGAAGGGATCCAAGGAGATCATCCAGTCCAACCCCTCTGCCAGAGCAGGACCACAGAATCTAGCACAGGTCACACAGGAACACATTCAGACAGGCCTGGAAAGGCTCCAGAGAAGGAGACTCCACAACCTCTCTGGGGAGCCTGTGCCAGGGCTCTGGGACCCTTACAGTAAAGAAGTTCCCCCTTGTGTTGAGCTGGAACCTCCTGTGCTGCAGCTTACATCCAATGCTCCTTGTCCTCTCCCAGGGAGCAGTGAGCAGTCTGTCCCCCCTCATGACCTCCAGCCCTCAGATGTTTAGAAACATTGATTAAATCCCCTCTCAGTCTTCTCTTCTCCAGACTAAGCAGCCCCAGGGCCCTCAACCTCTCCTCATAAGCCATGCCCTCCAGTCCCCTCATCATCCTTATAGCCCTCTGCTGGACCCTCTCCAGCACATCCCTGTCCTTCTTCAACTGTGGAGCCCAAAACTGAACACAGTATTCAAGATAAGGTCTCACCAGGGCAGAGTAGAGGAGGAGGGGCAGGAGAACCTTCCTTGATCTGCTGGACACACTCTGCTTAATGCACCCCAAGATCCCATTGGCCTTCTTGGCCACAAGGGCACATTGCTGTGCCATGGATGTTATCCACCGGCGCTCCCAGGTCCCTCTCCACAGGGCTGCAGATCACCTCCCAGCCTGTACTGCTGCACTTTATTATCCCTCCCCAGGTGCAGGACTCTGCACTTGTCCTTGTTGCACCTCATTTAGTTCCTCTGTGCCCAGCTCTGTCTGGATGGCAGCACAGCCTGCAGCTGGACCAGCCAAGCCTCTCAGTTTGGGGTCATCAGCAAACTTGCTGAGTAGACTCTGTTTGTCTGTCTCCTCATCAGTGTCATTCAGATTCATAACACAAATCTCCATCAGTCTGTGCAAGGTCAGGCTGCCTGAAAGCTCAGAAATTGAAGCTGGCAGAGGACCACATGGACCCAAGACACAGATCTTTTTTTTTTGGCTAAAATGTAACAAACAACAAAACTCAAAACACTTCCAGGATGTTCTCCTTGTGAAAACTCTTATCTCCCTCTCCTAGTTTGCCACTACCAACAGCTGAAGAGATGCAATTTAAATTCTGTTACTAGAGGTTTGCAACCAGATGTTTGGCTTGGCATGACTTGGGTGGTAAAAACCCAGCAAGCAGGTCAAATGATGCCAGTTGGTATTTGAGAAACCCCATCTGGAGAGTGGAGCCAGCTTTGGGCCTCCCAATACAAGAAATAACAATTAGAGTATGTCCAGCAAATGGCAATCAAAATGATGTGGTTGGAGCATGAGATTAATGAGATTGAAGATGAGTTCACTCAGCCTGGGGAAGAAAAGGCAAAGTGGAAGGCAGCTTCTGTCTACAGCTGTCCAAAAGGAGGTAAAGAGAAGAAACAGCCTTCTGAGATGAGAATGAAAAGGGGCAACCTGCACAAACTGCCACAAGAAAAAAAAATCCATTGGATAGAAAGAAAAACCTTATTTTCTTCCTCAATGAGTGTGGTCACACACTGAAAGAGACTCAGAGAAGAAAATCCTTGTCCTTGGAGGTTTTTGAGGCATACCTGGCCAGTGTTCTGACAACCTTGACCTAAATTTGAAGTTGCATTGGGCAAATGTTGGACTGGAGACCTCCCAGAACAAGAGGACACAGCCTCAAGTTGTGTCAGGGGCGGTCTAGGCTGGATGTTAGGAGGAAGTTGTTGGCAGAGAGAGTGATTGGCATTGGAATGGGCTGCCCAGGGAGGCGGTGGAGTCACAGTCTCTGGAGGTGTTCAGGAAAAGCCTGGATGAGGCACTTAGTGCCATGGTCTGGTTGACTGGACAGGGCTGGGTGCTAGGTTGGGCTGGATGATCTTGGAGGTCTCTTCCAACCTGGTTGATTCTATTCTATTCAATTAAACCTTTCTATTATTCTGTGAACAAGCCTCAAGCCAGCGACTTCTTGAATTGCTCTATCTACATCACAAATCCACATCTAGGTGCTGAGCTGGCATCATCTGGCTTGTGGTTCTCCAGATGAAGGTTTCATACACACACAATTCTTACTCACATAAGCTTCTTTCCCAGTTTTATCACAATTTCCCTGGGCCTCTCCACACAGACAAGCCTCACAAAGGAATGTGTGACCATCCCAGAAGCGGTCGGTGCTTTTCATCACCTCACTGAACCTCTGAAGCCTTCAATTATTCTCTGCTTTTCAAGAGGAGTAATTAGGGAGGCACAATTTGATCTTCAAGGTGATACTGCAGCAAGTTGCTATGAAAACATTTATTTTTAAAAAGGTGATTAAATTGGGTTGATAAACAGAACACACAACAGTTACTAAAAGCAGACAGTAGGGAAGCCAAGCTCAGTGTTTACCTTGCTTTAAGTCACCTAATAAAGAACATCCACTGCAGCCTGTGGGGAATTTCACCAGCTTTCAAAACACCACACTGCCCCAGTCACCTTGCTCTCACTCATTCCCGTGGCACACATGAAGCTGAAGGAAGAGTAGGAGCATCTCTCACCACTCCAGCCCAAGAAACTGCCAGGCTGAAGGGCTGCAGTCATGGAATCATAGAATCAGTCAGGGTTGGAAAGGACCACAAGGATCATCTAGTTTCAACCCCCCTGTCACAGGAAGGGACATCCTACCCTAGAGCAGGCTGCCCACAGCCTCCTCCAGCCTGGCCTTAAACACCTCCAGGGATGAGGCCTCAACCACCTCCCTGGGCAACCCATTCCAGCCTCTCACCACTCTCATGCTGAAGAGCTTCCTCCTCACATCCACATTCCTAATCTCCCCACCTCCAGCTTTGCTCCGTTCCCCCTGGTCCTGTCACTCCCAGACAGCCTAAAGGGTCTCTCCCCAGCTTTTTGTAGCCTGCCTTCAAGTACTGGAAAGCCACAAAGAACAAGGGGACACAGTCTCAAGATGTGCTGGGGGAGGTCTAGGCTGGATGTTAGGAGGAAGCTGTTGGCAGAGAGAGAGTGATTGGCATTGGAATGGGCTGCCCAGGGAGGTGGTGGAGTCACCGTCCCTGGAGGCGTTGAAGCAAAGCCTGGATGAGGCGCTTGGTTGACTGCCAGTTGACTGGCAAGGCTGGGTGCTAGGTTGGACTGGATGATCTTGGAGGTCTCTTCCAACCTTGTTGATTCTGTGATTCTAAGAAGGTGACCTCAGAGTCTCATCCAGACTGCACAGCCCCAACTCCCTCAGTTGGTCCTCACAGCAGAGCTGCTGCAGCCCTCTCAGCATCCTCCTGGCCCTGCTCTGGACACACTCCAGCATCTCCACATCCCTCTTGTCATAGGGCTCCAGAGCTGGATGCAGTACTGCAGCTGGGGTCTCAGCAGAGTGCAGCAGAGGGGCAGAATCACCTCCCTCACCCTGCTGGATGCAGGCAGGGGGGGTGATTCTCCTGATGCAGCCCAGGCTCTGTACACTGCTGGCTCCTGTTGAGCTTCTCCTCCAGCAGCACCCCCAAGTCCCTCTCCTCAGGGCTGCTCTACAGCCTGGCACTGCCCAGCCAGGAGCTGTGCTTGGCATTGCCTTGACCCAGCTGCAGGACCTTGCACTTGGTCTTGTTGAACCTCCTGAGGTTGCCTTGTGCCCACCTCTGCAGCCTGTCCAGGTCCCTCTGGCTGGCATGGCTGCCCTCCAGCCTGGCTGCTGCACCACACAGCTTGGTGTCGCCAGCAAGCTTACTGAGTGTCCTCCATCAGGCACAAAGAAAACAGGGCAGTGAGGAAAAGAACTCTGATCTGATCACATATAGGGGTGGATGTCTGCCCAAAGAGAGCATCTGAAGGTAGAAACTGGGCACATCTGTCAGAATCTACAACATCTGCATGCTTAGAGAAGTCAATTCCCAACCATGAGGGCAAGAGAAAGAACAAACCTAATATAACCTATCTGGTTTTGACTAGATAAGAGTCACCAAGTAATGGGTCACTCAAGGCAGGAGCTCCTGCTTATACGGCAGGAGCTGCTTATAAACACATCCAGATATCATTATTGAGGTCAAACCAGATAAGATGAATTTTAGATTAATATAAGAAACAGTTTCTTTCACTGAGTAGTCTTGGAAAGTCTCCCAAATACAATATACCAACATAACAGTAATAGATGGCACACACAGAGGTTTAGAAATCAAACTAAAAGCAAGGGCTGACATTGGAGCTGGTGTAAGTTTCCCCATGCCCAGGAGAGGTTGAACCTATGTTACAGCCTGCAGAGATCCCAGAAGATCACAGAATCAAGCAGCTTGGAAGAGACCTCCAAGCTCAGCCAGGCCAACCTAGCACCCAGCCCTAGACAATCAACCAGACCATGGCACTAAGTGCCTCAGCCAGGCTTAGCTTCAACACTTCCAGGCACAGTGACTCCACCACCTCCCTGGGCAGCCCATTCCAATGCCAATCACTCTCTCTGCCAACAACTTCCTCCTAACATCCAGCCTAGACCTCCCCTGCCACAACTTGAGACTCTGTCCCCTTCTCCTGCTGCTTGCAGCAGAGCCCAACCCCACCTGGCTACAGCCTCCCTTCAGGGAGCTGCAGGCAGCAATGAGCTCTGCCCTGAGCCTCCTCTTCTGCAGGCTGCACACCCCCAGCTCCCTCAGCCTCTCCTCACAGGGCTGTGCTCCAGGCCCCTCACCAGCCTTGCTGCCCTTCTCCAAACACCTTCCAGCACCTCAACATCTCTCTGCAATGGAGGAGCCCACAACTGGACACAGCACTCAAGGTGTGACCTGAGCAGTGCTGAGCACAGGGGCAGAAGAACCTCCCTTGTCCTGCTGCCCACACTGCTCCTGAGCCAGCCCAGGATGCCATTGGCTCTGCTGCCCACCTGGGCACTGCTGCCTCAGCTTCAGCTCCTTTCTACCAGCACCCCCAGGTCCCTCTCTGCCTGGCTGCTCTCAGCCACTCTGTCCCCAGCCTGTAGTGCTGCTTGGGGTTGTTGTGGCCAAAGTGCAGAACCTGCCCTTGGCCTTGTTCAGTCTCATCTCCTTGGCCTCTGCCCACCCATCCAGCCTGGCCAGGTCCCTCTGCAGGGCTCTGCTACCCTCCAACAGCTCCACACCTGTTCCTAGGTTGCTGTCATCTGCACACTTACTGATGCTGGATCAATCAGTCTCTTCGGGAGTCAACCCATCTCCGAACTATTCCCACCCTGAGCTGCCACACGAACCACCTTCTCCTTTCTCCCGCTCTGGTGTGGGCTGTAGGCAGCCTGCCAGACAAGCCCAGGAGAGATGCGGGAGGAGGGATGGCTTTGCAGGAAAGCCCAGGGGTAGTTTTGCACGCGGGGATGGAGCTAAGAGCAGTTAACCCCCGCGATGGGACAGGAACAGGCAGGGAAACCTCTTAGGGCCTGGGGAATGTCCCTTCCCGGAGTACGGTGGATCGTCGGTGGACCTCTTGCTTAAGCAGAAGCTACTCGGGGAGACGTTCAGCTTATAAAACAGGAGGGAAGGCCTGCCGTGGGGCGTCCTTTAGAGTACACAGGTTCACCCTTAGGAAAGGAAGGAAAGGAATGTCCCCGGCCTAAGGTAGGAGGGCAAGAGGTCTGCTACGAGCCGCAGGAGAGGAGTTCCCCGCAGGAGACAGCAGGGGCGGTGCGTACTGGCAGAGGGAGGGAGTTGCCCTTGTAAGGCAGGAGGGCGAAGGGTCCCTTTACAAAGCAGGAGGGCAAGGCGAACCACTGCCAGGACTGCAGCCCCTGACGGGAGGACGGGAAGGGATCACGGCTCCTACCGGCTGCAAGAGGCGGCAGAGTTGGTCACGCCGGCAGTGCTGTCCGCCGGGGGAGAACGGCTGGCGCCGGCCCCGGCACTAACTCTACTCCGTCTCCGGCGAGGAGGCTTCTGGCCTACGGGCTCAGCCTCCATAATGTGATACGTCGCGTCGGGGAAGAAGGCGGAGACCGACTCCAGCCGCACCGCTTCCGTTCGGCGAGAAATGGCGACACAACAACGGCGGCGGCGGCGAACCGGCGGTTTGAAAATGGCGGCGGCGGCGGCGGCGACCAATCAGAGCGGGGGGGCGGGGCGGGTTGCTAGGAGACGCGGGGGGCTCCAGAGCGCAGCGCCCCCTAGTGCCGTGCGCGGTTGGGAGGAACGCGGCCGGAGGGAAACTGAGGCAAGGAGCTGTTGTGTGCGGCCACCGCCCGCCCTCGCTGGCCTGGCCGCAGCTCTGCCCTTTCCCCTCCTGTTCTCCTTCTTGCCCTTCAGCCTTTTCTCCTCAGCTAAGGTAAGGCCAGCACCCTACCTGGTCTAGTGGACTCTGCTGCCCATGGCAGCGGGGTTGGAGCTGGATGATCTCTAAGGTCCCTTCCACCCCAAACCGTTCCCTGAATCTATGAGTTCTATTCTATGAACCCCACGGCCACGGGGAGGGGAGGAGCATCCTCAACTCCTGTTAGGGAGAGGCAGAAATCACTGAATCAGAACGGTTTGAGGTTGGGGGGGGACCTTTTAAGTCTAGCCCAAGCTCCCTGCAGGCAGCAGTCACACCTGCAACTAGAGTAGGTTACTCAGAGCTCCAACAACCTCATCATGAAGGTTTCCAGGGATGGGGCTTATGCATCTGAGACAATCTGGGACACTGGAGTGGGCTGCCCAGGGAGGTGGTGGAGTCACCATGCCTAGAGGTGTTGAAGCAAAGCCTGGATGAGGCACTTAGTGCCATGGTCTGGTTGACTGGACAGGGCTGGGTGCTAGGTTGGGCTGGATGAGCTTGGAGCTCTCTTCCAACCTGGCTGATTCTATGATTGGATAGGGCTGGGTGCTAGGTTGGGCTGGATGAGCTTGGAGGTCTCTTCCAACCTGGCTGATTCTATGATTCAAACTGTCTCATCACCCTCACTGTCACAGGCTCACAGGATATTAGAGGTTGGAAGGGACCCAAGGAGATCATCCAGTCCAACCCCTCTGCCAGAGCAGG